>WHVE01000165.1:0-206588 GCA_015178995.1 Trichophaea hybrida
GGACAGCCAACACACAGCTGAATGGCATCGGCCAAGAAGCTGATGCTCGCCGATAGCAAACGGACAGCCGGCAAGCGACTGAATGGCGCCAGCCAGAAGCCGACCACCTAAGAATATGTGCCGACTCTGAACAGCAAAGCTGCTCTCTATCGAAAAAGACCGATTCGTCTGCAGGTCATCAGATCGAAAGGATACCACTGGTCCAGAGGCACAAGCCTGCGCACTTGATGTCGTAAAGAATACTGATGGTTCAATTATAATCTAATGACAATAAAGATGATAGAGGATCGAGAGATGGGGGCTGTGGTAGTTGCGAAGGGACGGGCATTGGTTCGAAGGTGGTTACGGTGCTGGAGCTCTAGAACAAAGCGTTGATAGAAGTATTTGTTGGATGCGAAGATGAAGGAATAAAAACCTTGGGTTATTCGAGGGTAGAAAGGCATCATCAACCTTCTCAGCGGGGAGAACAAGCCTTGACAATATACACATTGAAAAGCTATACTTTTCGTTCGGAATCTTTTAGTGATTTTACATCACGAGCAAACCTTTTAATGTAGCTTCGAAGCAAGTCCCGAATTAAGTACGGATACTACTGTGACTGGGTAAACCGGGAGCGAAGCTCCCTGTCTTACAGGTACAGAGATACCCGATTCATCACACATCATTCACAAAGTACAAATTCGAGATCGACACGACAAAATGCAGCACGTTCGAGTACTCATTGACTGCGGCACGACAAGAATCGTTATGGCACCGAGGCTGCTTAGATGACTTGAGCTAAAACACGAACCTGCATTCGCTTCCACCCAGGGCCTTAATGATTAAATGATGATGTCTGTGAAGGAGAGCCGAAAAACCAGCTTCTCGGTTCAATATTATGAGCACTTGGCTCGTGTTGACGAATCGGAGGTGCTGGTTGTGCCAATGGCATACGACCTGGTTCTCAGTCTACCTTGGTTCAAGGAGAGGAACCCTCTGATCGACTGGAACACCAGCCGACTTCTCTCTCTGCGAACCCCTTGCGGCGATGCAACACCGGCGGCCACCATTGTGACATCAGAACCTCCACAGGAACCAAAGTTGCGGCTGCAACCGGGCGGTGAAGAGAATAAGCATCCAGACATATATCTGCTTAGAGCCACCGCATTGAACGATCTACTAGCTAGCGACGAGGTTGTCGAGGCCTTCACCATACGAATTGATGATTGCACAGGGTTGCTGGGAGCTTGCATGGATGGCACTACTGACAAAGATGGGAGAAGCTCCATGAGCTGGACGAGCCAGCAGGAGCAGTGGCGGTAGTTGTGGCAGAAGTGTTACCAACAATGCAGGGCTTGAATGACTGCTACCAGCTCACCGAGTCACAATGGGAGGATGGATGCCACAGTCATGCTCTATTGTGACAGGCTGGCGGTACCGCTACTCCCAGGATTCCTTACCCTCCATCAGTCAAAGTTGAAAGCACACAGCTAACAAGATTAGATGGAGCAATTTTAGAGACCATAGCCACTGATGACGGAAGTTGCATCCCCACAAAGTATCGAGAGTTTGTGGAGGTCTTCAGTAAGGCCAAAACTGAGACACTCCCGCCGCACCGCCAGATTGACCATGCGATTGATGTCGAGCCCGGTTTCATGGTACAATATGGGCGCATTTATGTCCTGTTGGAGGTCAAATTCAAGACCCTGAAGGCTTACATCGGGACGAACCTAGCACATGGGATCATTCAGTGGTCATCATCACTGGCGGCAGCACCGATATATTTTGCCAAACGGAAGGATGGAGGATTAAGGCTTTGTGTGGACTACTGCACACTCAATAAGGCGACGGTTGAGGACCAGTACCCCCTTCTGTTGATTTCAGAGAATCTTGACCATGTGGAAGGCTCCAGAGTCTTTACAAAACTTGACCTCTGCAGAGCCAATCACCTTATTTGCATTAAGGAGGGTGATGAGTACAAGACGGCATCCCAAACCCAATATGGTCAATTCGAGTATAAAGTCATACCATTTGGCTTGACAAATGCACCAGCTACTTTTCAGGCCTATATCGACAATTGTTGAGGCCTTACATTGACAACTTTGCAGTGTGCTATCATGATAATATCTTCATCTATTCGACAAACAAGACGGAGCACGAGGAGCATGTACACAAGGTGCAGGGAAGACTCTGAGAGTTCAGACTCAATTGCAAGGCGGAAAAGTGCTGATTTGGAGTGTCGGAGATAGGCTTTCTCGGCTTGGTGCTGAGTTCTGAAGGTGTCAGTATAGAGTCAGACTGTCAGGGTTTCAAGGCTCGGAGTTCTAGGGGTTATGAAAACCAAACGGGAGGGTACAGTGATCGCGGGAACTGCGTAACAAACTAGAGACTCGAAATCCGGAATCACAGAAGTGAACAGAGGTTGGTGCCGAAGCTATTGATTGTTTCGTAGACTAGAGAACAAGTGAAGAGCAAACCTATCCTCTGCAAATCCAGCATCCTTAGATACAGTTAACGCGACCGTTGTCACCTTTGCTCACTCATTCGAAAATACATCCAACTCCTCCCAACTATACACGCAACCCTTTCAGTCCGCGGCCTACGCCATCACCATCACGCCATATTTACAACGCAACCAACAAAACCTGATTCTTTCCAACAAAACCTGATTCTTTCCAACAAAACCTGATTCCAACCAACAGAACCTGATTTCCTTCGTATTTCTGTATCTCAATCATCTATCCATATTCCTCCCCCGATCCTCACTCGACACAACCGTGACTGTAGCTCCCCCTTCCACAGGCCGAGTTCCTACAAGGCTATTGATCCGGGTTTGCCAGGTTGTTCTTTGTGGAATACATCGATTGCTTGAAGTCCGTCCAAATTGATTGCCGGTTCCCAGCTTTATTCATCATAGCCATTCCACTTGACTAGGTACTGCAATTGTCATCGAAACATCCTCGAGTCGTCGATGCGTTCCACTTCGTATTCTTCTTCTCTGTCCACAATAACTGGAGGTGGTGCGGATTCGATTTGCCCTGGCAAGGGATCTTCCGATACTTTGGTCAAGCGGGAGATTGATTGTACTGGGTGAATGTGAAGATTCTTGGGTAACTGTAACCGATAGGCCCATGAACTGATGACCTCCGTAATCTTGTAGGGTCCCAGGCGTTTCCAGTCAAGTTTCTTGCTGGGTCGTTGTGTTGTAATGTTCCTGGCATCCATCCAGACTCGATCCCCAACCTTCATCTGCACTCCCTCCCGTCGATGCTTGTCCGCTTGTTCCACCTGGATATCTTGCGCTCGAGTCATTTCAGCCTTCATCTGTTGGAAGATATTGTTCATTTTCTGGGAGAGGGTGTTTGCGTTTACTTCCCTGATATCGTTTCCATTCTGAATCGGATGTTGACTAAAGGTCATTCCTGGGTGAAATCCGTAATTGCCAAAGAATGGTGAGCATCCTGTTGTTTCCGAGGTGTGATTGTTCGATGGGAATTCTGCCATTGGTAGCCACTGTGTCCAGTCGTTCTGTTGATAATTGACGAAGGCCCTGAGGTACTGTTCCATAATGGCGTTCATTCGTTCTGTTTGTCCATCTGCCTGCAGATGAAACGAGGTTGACAGCCTTCGTTCGATTCCGAGTCTTTCACAAACATGTCTCCACAATTCTGACGTGAATTGGCGTCCTCTGTCCGATACTATGGTGTCTGGTAAGCCATGTAACTTGAACACCTCTCGTATAAACATCTCGCCCAGCTTCTTGCCATCTGTATCGTCCCGACATGGTACCAAATGTTTCATTTTTGACAACCTATCAACCACTACCCATATGGCGTTGTACCCCTCACTCTCCGGTAGTCCCACCACGAAATCTATACTCAGATCCTTCCACGGTTGTTGCAGTATTTGCAGTGGTTTGAGCCAGCCGTGGACTATCTGGTGGATTGCTTTGCTACGTTGACATACGTGGCAGTTTCGTACGTATCTGTCCACGTCCTTCCTCATACCTGACCATTGATGACATCTTTTGAGGAGTTCGAAAGTTTTTGCTCGTCCTGGATGTCCTGCTGCCAGTGTATCATGATGATCCTTTATCAGTTGAAGATTCTTCGAAGTTTCTTCGCTGATGATTTCCGTGGTGTTGGCACACAATCCTTCGCTGCTGTCATACGGGCAGTCCTTGCACACCCTTTGAATCCAATTCCACAACTCTTCTGAGCTAACTTCATCTGCTTCTCGACTGACTACTTCCGCAAACGCTACCACCAATCCCTTCTGTATTTTTTGAAGAAGATTTTCTGTCTTCAGCACGATTTGTTGGGTTTTTTGTGCCCCCCCCCTTCGGAAGAATGTCTCCTGGCATTCTGGTGGGTGCATCGGGCATCTGACCCTGTTTTCCTGGACGGTATATGATCTTGAACTTGAATTTTGATAGGAATTCCGACCATCTTGTTTGTCTTCTGTTGAGTAGCTTTGATGTCATGAAGTATTCGAGATTCTTGTGGTCTGTCAGTATTTCAATAGGATGTACTGACCCTTCACACTCCAGTCTCCATTGTTCCAGGCTTTTAACGATGGCTCCTAGCTCTTGATCATAGATTTCGTAATTTTCTTCCGCAGGTATATGTTACTTTGAAAAGAATGCCACTGGATGGAGGATTCCCTAATTGTCGTACTGTGATAAATACTCCTGCGGATACATAACTCCATGCGTCAGTTTCCAGGACGATTTCCTTTTCGTAGTCGAAGTCTGCTAGGACTGGTGCTGTTGTAAATACTTCCTTCAATTTGGCAAATGGTCTCTTCTGATCAGGGCCCCAGTGAAAGGGTACCAGCTTTTTCGTAAATTTGGTTAATGGTTGGACCACGCGGCTATTGTTTCTTATAAACCTTCGGTAGAAGTTTGCGAATCCTAAAAATGCTTGAACTTCCTTGAGCTTGCCGGGTGCTTCCCACTCCTTAACCGCCGTTACCTTTTCCGGGTCCATTTTAATTCCATTTATCCCAACTATCAATCCCAGATACTTCACTTCCTGTTGATGGAATTCACATTTTTCCACTTTCAGATACAGACCGGCTTCTTTAAGCATCGTCATTATTGCTCTGACGTGTTCCTTATGTTCCTGTAAATTGTCACTGTAGATAAGGATGTCGTCCAGGAATGCCGTGCAAAAGATGTCCAGACATGGGCGAAGAGTATCGTTGATGAATTCCTGAAAGCTAGCTGGTGCATTGGTGAGTCCGAAGGGCATAACGAGAGATTCTAACAGGCCATAACGGGTTCTAAATGCCGTTTTCCATTCGTCTCCTTCTGCTATTCAAATCATATTGTAGGCATCTCGGAAATCCAATTTGGTGTACCATTTGGCTTTTGATAATCTCAGCAGGGTTTCCTGGATTAATGGTAGTGGGTATCGATTTTTAATCGTTCCTTCGTTGAGTCCTCGGTAGTCCACGCATAATCGTAAACCTCCATTCGGTGTAGGTGCGAACAATACCGGTGCTCCGCATGGTGATGATGACGATCTGATGAATCCCTTTGACAAATTCTTTTCAATCCACTCTTTTGGGACCTGAAGTTCTTCTCCTGACAAGCTGTATATTGGTCCGAAAGGTGGGGTGAATCCGTCTTGGAGGGTAATCTTATGATCGTATGGTCTATGTGGTGGTAGTCTTTCAGCGATTACTTTATCAAAGAGGGGGAGAAACTCATGATATTCCTTGGGAATTAATTGTTCCAGTGGTTTTTCTTGAAGGTCCTTCACTTCTAAGGCCTTGTTGATTTCATATAGGGTTACCGCGTACACCTTGAGTTTCTCCTTCTTATTTCGTCTCATAAATAGAGCTGCTGCTATGGTGCATATGTCCAGTTTTGGTTCTTCGGATTCCGTTGTTTCCATATGATTTCCCCATACCCATACGCTCAAATGATGTTGTCAGTGCTTCTGGCAGTAATCGCTTTCGAATCTATTCTTTTCTTTTGGAATTTGACTGTAACATCGTGAAGTTGTAGCCATGGTAATGCAAGTACGATTGGATTGTGTCCAAGTTTCGTAACGAATGCTGGTAACTGCTCCTGATGTCCGCGTATGCCTAAGCTCAGTTTTGCCATAGTGGTAATGGTTCCTGATTCGATGGGCCTTCCATCTATATCTTCCAATTCTCTTGATTCTTTTAGTTCCTGTTCTTGTAATTGATGATGGCGGACGAAATCTTTGTCAATTAATGCTATTCCAGTAGCTCCGCAGTCTATCAAAGCGTGGGTATCAATGATCTTGTCTTCTATTTTCAGCGAGCATTTCACAACGAGATGTTTGCTTTCCATAGAAGACTCTGCTATTTCTGCGCTTGATATAGAAATCTGCGAAATACCAAACTAGCATTAACTGACAAAGGAGATTCGTTTCCAGCGCAATTGCCATCCTTATTGCACTGGACTAAACTTTCCCGACTCCACATCCTTTCCTTTTCCTGTTGTCGAATCTGCATCCCCTTCATTCGCTGCCTTTTTGAATTGGTACACTTCTGTTTGTCCTGATGCTACCTTCAGCTTCCTTGGGCATGCTGCCGTGAAATGTCTGCTATCCCCACAGTACATATATTGTCCTCCTTCCCTTCGTCTTTTCCTTTCCTCAGGTGTGATCTTTTTTCCCTTAACTGCTGAAAGATCCATTGGAGCGGGACCGTGATAACCTGAAACTGATCCTGCTGGTGCAGCGTCTGGGACGGATGTGGTGTTGGTCGTTGAATCGGACCTTTTGTAACCCTCCCATTTCCCAGACTTCTGTTCCGCCGCTCTCCTTCTCAGTTGCGAGTCTCTTTTTGACACCATCTTGACAAATTCGATCATGCTGCCTGGTTCCTCAATATGTTGTATGCAGTCCTTAAGCTCGTTGGATAATCTCTTTCGTAATGCGTCCAGTTGTGCGTCTTCGTTCCACTTGGTGTCTACTACATATCTTTGAAATTCCGCGTAATATTGGGAGAATTCGCGGTCTCGTTGTCTGAGTTTCTCGAGTTCCCTGTTTGCTGTTGCTGCTCTGTCCTGATCTCCGAATGCTACATCCAGCAGGTCAACTAGGTCTTTCAAGGTGTTGAGCTTGACTTCCCCTGATATTTCGTCACAGTGTGGCATTAACTGTGCCAGAGCTACTCCTTTCAGACATCCAACAGCATACCTCAGTTTCTTCTGTTCGTTGTTGAATGCCTTCGGTTTTCCGGCTATCTTTAACGCCAACTGCATTTTCCACCCTCGAAGTTCCTTCCTATCTTCTCCTGAGAAGCTGGTAATGTCATTTACCTTTTCCTCACGCTCCTCCCTGTCCGTCCCTTTTCCTGTTTCTCTTCTTCCTTCTTCCGTCAACTTCAGGATCCTGGTTACCTGCTGCCGATTTTCTTCCGCCAGGTCCCTGAATATCTCCATTTGAGCCTGGGCATCTTCCAGATCTTTCCTCAGTTCCGCCAGGTGTGGATTTGATTCCTCGAATGTTTGTTTTAGAATCCGGACTTCTTCATCCAGATCCCCATAGCTGCATGCTTGCGGTGTCGTTTCGGCGGCTGCTGCTTGTTGGGTAAGCAGTAATTCCTGCTTCAAGTCATCCCTCTCTTGGACGACTTTGTCTCCTTCTGCCAACAACTCCAATATTCGTGCTTCCGCATTCTTCATAGATTGCTGTTCCTTGAGCAATTCGTTCAATCTGCTGGTTGTTGGTAGTTGGCTCAGTGCTGTTAGTTCTCTGTTGATGTCCGTGATGTGGCTCCTGAGCTGTGTTTCGTTCATGACTCCCGTATTTTTTGCTGCTACGTTTTCCAGTTCTATTTGTAAAGCTCCAATCAACATGATGTCGCGAGTTGGTCTCGAGGGTTCTCCGGACATCTTTCTGATGATGTAGAGAGGCGGCTGTGAGGAGACGAGGTTCTGACAAACAGTCTCTGACTTTGTCTATGTTGTCTTGGATTTGTTGAACTGCCGCTTCAATTTCTGCTTCTTGAAACGGGTTGACCATCTACCAGAAGAACACCTTGTGTTTGCTGGGTGTTGTTACGATGATCAGCGGGGTTGGTAAAGGGGCCTGATGTGATTCGCGGTCGACTCCCTTTCCGTTATTCGCTTTTCGTTCGTTGTAATCCGCCCACAAGATTTGGCTTTCTATGTCCTTCTGTATTGCTTTGATCGTGGATTCAGATTTTGTTGATTGAGCTTCTGCTGCTCTGCCGATTGTTGTATGCGTCCCTCCACAGTTATGATCGCAGTAGCACGGTTGGTCGTTCTGGCAATAGACGTGAAGACTGTAATACTTGGTCCTGAAGATTTTAAATACTGTGTCGTCGATTTGGAGGCCTCCTCCGTTGCTTGCTGCTTCTGTCCAGTAGCTATTCCAAGGAAATACCGCTTGGGGTTGGTCCCAGAAGTATGCTTCCAAAGGTTCCTCAGGTTCGTTGAGGATAGCGTCGATGCTATCAAAGGCGTTCAGGGGTTCTTGTTCAAAGAGGTTGATGGTTCGACCAGCTAGGTCGAGGAAATTAATTCGGGATTGTTGAGGTTTGTTGCTGTCGTACGCTGGCATTTAAAACAGCGTGGATCCTTCTCGTCGATGGTTCCACAGGCACACAACGCAGGAGTGTCTCCAAAAGCTGTGTACTGTGAGCTTGTTTTCGAAGTTTCCAACTGACTTAAACACGGAACAAAGGGGGTTCCAAGGTCTGTGGCAAAAGTAACAACCGCTTTGATGAAAGTAGCGGCACATATACTGAATTATAACCAGTAGAATCGATTGTCGACTCGTTCTTGTGTCAGAGTTTCGAGGCTCGGAGTTCTAGGGGTTATAACCACCAAACGGGAGGGTACAGTGATCGCGGGAACTGCGTAACAAACTAGAGACTTGAAATCCGGAATCACAGAAGTGAACAGAGGTTGGTGCCGAAGCTATTGATTGTTTTGTAGACTAGAGAACAAGTGAAGAACAAACCTATCCTCCGCAAAACCAGCATCCTTATATACAGTTAACGCGACCGTCGTCACCTTTGCTCACTCGTTCCAAAATACATCCTAACTCCTCCCAACTATACACGCAACCCTTTCAGTCCGCGGCCTACGCCATCACCATCACGCCATATTTACAACGCAACCAACAAAACCTGATTCTTTCCAACAAAACCTGATTCCAACCAACAAAACCTGATTCCAACCAACAAAACCTGATTCCAACCAACAAAACCTGATTTCCTTCGTATTCCTGTATCTCAATCATCGATCCATATTCCTCGCCCGATCCTCACTCGACACAACCGTGACACAGACCAAATATCAACAATCAAGGATTGGCCAACTCCTGAGTCAGTCCATGATGTGCAAGTGCGGCTCGGGTTCACAAACTTCTACCGGAGGTTCAGTCAAAAATATGCCAAGGTGACCATTCCGCTCATCGAATTACTAAAATCCAATGGGCAGAGCAGTAAGCCAAATAAACCATCAAATCGATCACAACCGATCGGTTCGAAATGGAAATGGACTCAGGAAGCCAAGTTGGCTTTCCGGAAACTCAAAAAGGCCTTTACCACAGCACCGCTTCTGCAGCATTTCAACCGTGGCAAGCCCATTTTTCTCCAGACTGATGCGAGCGGCTTTGTGATTGCAGGCATCCTAAACCAGTACAACAGATTTGGCACCCTCCGACCAATCAATTTTTACTTGCAGAAGTATTTGCCAGCCGAGCAGAACTACAATATGTATGACCGTGAGCTCCTTGCCATCGTCGGGACCATGAAGCAGTGGCGTGGCAATCTCAACGTAGCGAGGCACAAGATTATAGTGCGGTGTGACCACAAGAACCTTGAGTATGTCCACACCTCCAAAGTGCTCTCACGGTGACAGGCAAGATGGTCGGGAATCTTATCGGCGTATGACTTTACCATTGAGCACCTTGAAGGCACCAAGAATCCCGCTGACAGCCTGTCCAGATGGCCCGACTTCAAGCAAGGCTATAAGAACCCGACCAGGAGGCTTTTGGCAACCCTGGCAGTGAGGGCCATTACACCAGAAGTTGAACCATACGATGATCTCCTACCAGCAATTCAGAAGGCCATGTTTTCCGGCACATTGGCAATCGACGTGAATGCGAAGATAGTCAACTCACCCATGTCAAAGACCCCCGAAAACGAGAACCAATGGACGGTCGTCACTGGAGCTCTGACTTATGAAGGGAGGATATATGTTCCCACAGACAAAATGCTTTGCGCTAGAGTAATAAGTCTCTTCCATGATAGTCCCAAATTAGGATATTTCGGAGCTCTTAAGACCACTGAACTTGTAACTAGGGACATCTATTGTCCTGCAATGGACGTGCACATAATGATGTACGTCAGTAGCTGCGAAGTTTGCAACCACATCAAGGCCCCACGGCATGCTCGACACGGCACAATGATGCCCTTGGCACCTCTGACACAACCCTGGGAAGGCATCAGAATGGATTTTGTCACCGACTTGCCGGAATCAACTGCATCAAGTATATAGAAATCTTAGTCATTATGAATCGGCTAACGTAGATGGCGATCTACCTGCTGTACCAAAAGGACGTCGATTTACCGGACCTGGCCAGGCACTTCTTCGAGCATGTCATTTGCAAGCATGGTGAGCCTGACAACATCGTCACCAATCAAGGAGGCCAATTTACAAGCCAATTCCGGACGAAGGTATGTTTCCATATGAGCACTGACCACCGACTCTCGACAGCCTTCCACCCACAGATGGACGGCCAGACGAAGAGGCAAAAGCAGACAATGAAGCAGTACCTCCAAGCCTTTTGCAACTACAAGCAGCATGACTGGGTTGAGCTTCTTCCATTGGCCGAGTTTGCATACAACAACTCCGTACACCACTCAACAAGGATAACCCCCTTCTGGGACAATTACAACTACCATCCACCCCTGCAGTTCAATGGTCCAAAGGCCTTTCCTAACATGAGATTGGAGATCCAAGCAGATGCAAGGACGGCGGCACTAGCCGAGACCCACCAAAAAACTCCGCGAGAACCTACTGATGGCCTAGGAGCGGCAGGCGATATACACTGGGGACAAAGAAGTCACCTTCGAGGTCGAAGATAAAGTTTCTCTCTCAACAAAAAATAACCATATGACAAGACCGTCTAAGAAACTGGATAATAAGACAGCAGGCCCATATACGGTGAGTAAGGTCACCAATAAGAAAGCTTACAAACTAGACCTTCCGAGAATGATGCGCGTTCATGAGGTCTTCCACGTTTCTTTGCTCAACCGATATACACCCCCAATCGCTGGCTGGCCACCATCAGAGCCTCAGCCCATAATAGTCAACAAATCCGTCAAATGGGAGGTCGAACCAATCCTTGACTATAAATGACATTATCGACATCCCCACTACTTAGTTTGGTGGGCAGGCTACAACTGCATCCGAACAAGCTGGAAGCCTGCCAAAAACCTCGAGAATGCTAAAGAGCTAGTCAACAGGTTTCATCAGGAGAACCCGGATAAACTCCGAAGGTAATTGGAAAACCACTCTATCAAGAATTTAGAGAATATGGAGCAATTTGGCTGAAATTGGTGCCTTTGAGTTTCCCCTTTCTTGATTCTTCTCTTCTTATGGATTTCGGCCCGGTACAAATGGCGTCAGCATAGGTTTTACCACCTGCCACTGAAGGTGGATTTCCCCATGTATCGAATCCGCCGTGAAGTTCCCTGATTGGCTCTGATCGGTTGTAGGACTTATGATGACGTGCAAAGCCTATACAAAGGCACATGAACCTGGATTTTACTTCTTCTTCATGTATATAAATTTGATAGCCCAGGAGGTCTGCTCCGAGAGAGGAGGATAATGTAATGGCAGAGGTCAGCTCTTAGTAGTTAGGGTTGCAGCTGGGCTGAGTAAGCACCAATTTTAAGTAGACTCTGCACAGCTGCAATTGTACAGTAGCGATTATCTTACTTATACACAATCATACTAAATCACCAATTTTCGTTTGCAACCGTACCGACCCCAATTGATATATGAACCAGTATGAAGCCTTACCAGCCTGTACTTGCCCTTACACAGAGTCCGGATGATATTCTTCATGTTGTACTGGCCTTCACTGAATATGTTGAGTTTCTTCAAAAGGTAATTGGTGCAGGTATTTGGTCATTTTCCAGCCAAAAGCTTGGGCTGTCTCTAGCCACTCATCACAGATGTGTCACCAGGTGGCTTTCTTTCAGAATATCCAGCAGTTAATACAACAGTTAATTTTGCACCAGATACAGTTGCTAGGTATGCAATATATTGATGCCCAGTGGCAAATCATTTGTGGTCTTTTTGGTGGTGAAAGTATTCTACTAATTGGAATTCAAACTGGAATGATTCATTCACTAAATAATACTCTTTAATTGCCTCAATATTGGCTTGGATATCTGCTTGCGCAAAGTATTTATCCACTAGCAAAAGAGTATATTGGTTTGATGCTGGACTATATACCACACAAAAGAGACTCAAGGATTATTATCCATAGTAAACAAAGGGGGCAGTCATAATCCTCAATGCAATTAAAAAAAAAGATCGAATTCTTCTATTCTGCAGTTACAGTTTCACAATACAGAATAGTTGTCAATTGATCCGCAATTGCAGTGGATGATTGAGTTTGGGTAATCATAGTCTAAGCATGTGTCGGTTTCTGGGCCATAACAATAGAAAATACTTTTATAGATTACTTTTTCCTTGTGCATATATTGTGATTTAGAAATAGTGCTAATTGCCAAGTATAGATGGATTTGTGGCACTTCAAAGAATCTACAAGCAAGATAAGCAGATGTGTCTCCAATCAAAATAGATAACCAATCAGTTATCAAAGTTGCTTGCTGATCTGAAAACTGTACATGATACATTGCAAATGCAGTAACAGTAATGACAGCCTAAACCGTAGGGGTATCGATACCTGAACTAAGTATATAACCAGTTGAATCGATTGTAGACTTATTCTTCTGTTAAAGGTCTCAAGGCTCAGAGTTCTAGAGTTTATAAAAACGAAACTAAGATTCTTAATTGCAAGTATTGTAAACAACACAAGAGCCTCAAATTCAAAATCACAGAGGGGAACAAAGGTTGATGCCAAAGCGTTTGATTGTTTTATAAACTAGAGAACAAGTGAAGAGCAATCCTATCCTCCATTAAACTATCCTCATTATATATAATAAATATTACTGTTGTTACTTAAATTGACTTGTTCAATATATATCCAAACTTGACCAGACTTTGTACACCACTCTTACAACCGTTATATTCACATTATTTGATGTACTATTGGCATCTTCCCATTATCTTCAACAATTATTTGTAGCCTGTTTCTTTTCCCTAAATACCTAGTTTTTTGCTCAAAAACCTGTTTGTTATTTTTACAATGTATAAACCAGTTTTCTTTGCCAAATTGATATGATTAATCTTTATCAATTCTTATTCAGTCACTGATCCTCACCATACACATCCATGATACTTCATATACACAATGTCTTTGATATTCTTCTGGTTCCTTATATTGGCAATATGCTATTGGCCTATTCACCAACTGCAGCAACAACTATTGAAATAATCCAGGCAAAGCTCACAGAAGTCTTCAAAATCACTAACCTTAGACTGGCTCAAACAATCAAGTTCAACGTTCAAGCAAATCTTTTCAAGGAATCTGATTCAACTTTATTAAAATAGATCACCTAACTTACTTCTCTTATCATATTTGCCAGCTTAGCCACCTATCAAATGTTAGCTTCGAACTTCTACAGTATATCAATATGGATATAAAGCCTGCATAGTGTATATTAAATTGAAACAAGGTGACCAAGCAAATTCTACATATGAATACACAAAGAGACTTCTTTGCATTCCAAAACATCAATCACCATATGCAGATGCTTCATCTGGATAATAATACAACTCCAAACAAACTGCCTGCAGTTTGGAACCTGAAAGATATTTATAAAAATATTAAAACTCTTTCTGATCTCCCTGCATGGTATGGATTACCTACAGAACTTCAAACATTCATCATATGGAGTTTTGAATATTTCAATAATATTTTGATTTTTGTTGACAATAACACAGCATTTGCACACCGGAGTAAGGCAACCTATACTTGCTATATTCCTGCTGTTCTACCAGTTGCAAACTTCAAGGAAAATGAAAAAGATATATACATCATCCAATATACAGGCACTGAACCATTACAAAAGTTCAAGTGAACATAAAATGACAATGTATTTCTTTGGCCAAAGAGGTATGTGGAAGCAAACTTTACATTAACTTGATAAAGAATACCAGCAGGTTTACACTGTCTATTTCATACTCAGGACAGTTAGTTTGGAATTGTGACTTCATTAGCATATGTTACTACTTGAATACGAGGTTCAATTTGTGAATCTTCTTGCCTATTGATGGTGCAGGAAAAATCTCAGAAGGATAATTCCACTTGACAAAGGCCTAACTTCTGTATTGGATTGCATTATATTGTATTTCTCAAGTTGTTTGAATGAGCAGTCCAACCAATTCCATATAACATTGCTGAAAATAACAATAAATAGTTTGTGAATAATACAATTGATTTGAATACATTCAATTTATGTAATAACCAGTTGATCCCTTGATATGATGAGTTCAGAGTACACTTATGGAATCAGATATAATTGAAAATATCTTTAATATAAGTTTGAAAGCAAATTAATATGTAACAATTTTATAATTGAACTATGTAGTGCAACACCTGATCTATTTGTTTGGATACAAAGAAATTATCATAAAACAGATAGTATGAAACAAAATTAATATAGATATCATAAAATCAAAATTAAAATATAAAGTGAAAATTCAATTGGGAAGTCTAGGTATATCAAACACCTCAAAATGGATTGAAAAAGTTGTATGGCAATGAAGAAATCTCTCTGTGCATAGAAAGACTTCAGCGATAAAGCTGTATAATTACATATTTTAGTAACATCAGCAATCTTCTAGAAAGGTTATTCAAATAATAATTACACCAACCAATGTTGGAAACCTTGAAAACCTGGCCAAAATCTCAGAAACCTCAGAATTTCAAATGTGTTTTTGGTAATGTGGTTTGGGAGGGATTTTGCAATACCTTCAAGTCTGATCTAATTTCCATTCCTGGAAAAGCAAAATTGGACTGAGCAACTTATGTAAAAAAGGTTATGGAACGACATCTAGTTTAAATATGGCACAAATATTGTGAGGAATACAAATAGACAGTAGATGTGGAGAATGGTGTACATGGGCATGAAAAATACACCACAAATAATCGAAATCTCAATGAGATGGATGTAATCATGTGGCCAGCGCAGTCACCAGATCTTAATCTTATTGAAGCACTCTGTAGAGACATGGAGCTGGAGCTGGGTGAGATATAGAGTAGAGTTAGCAATATCAAAACTCTGAAAGCAGTTATGAAAACTACTTGGGAAAGCATTGGAGAAGAGCACTTAGAGGCACTCATTAGAAGCATACCTACTTGCCTGCCAGCAGTTATAGATGCTAGTGGATATGCAACTCCATATTAGATAGAGGGGTGGAAACAATAGACAGTTAGCAAGGGCATTAACAGACTGCACTGTACTTTTTTCCTTACACAAAATCAGTCCTACAAATTCACTTGAATTACCATACATAGTTTAATGTTGAGGAAATAACTTGCAGAAGGCTGCAGATAGCTGCATACGCCAGCAGGAACTTGATCCTAGATCTAGAAGTGCACCCGACTTATGGTACCATACTAGTACTATTCACCTACCTACTTTGGCAGTGGTGTATCATCTTGGTTAAATCTGTGAATCAATCAAATTTTTTCTAAGTCCTAAAACACGTAAATTACGTATTTTAAAATGTGTAATTAACGTTTTTAGGATTTAAAAATTCGTATGTGTTTTATTAATTTTTTAAAAATGCGCAATTAACGTTTTTTATATTTCACTTACACATTTTCGGATTGATAAAACATTATCAGCATTATATTAAAACGTGATCTACGTTTTAATGGTACCCTAGGGGAACGACAAGGCAAAAGGAGATCATAAGAGTGACTCCACAGGTTTTGCGCCAACGGACCTTAGTGTTTACAGCACCAGTTACAATTAACCACCGCAGGTTTTCACGCTGTGGTTTTCGAGCCAGAAGCTTGAGAATGTGTTTACAGTACCGCAGGTTTCGAACCTTCATTATCTAGTGTTTCTAGCACAATTCTCATACTCAGCTGATAAAGCTACACGCTCACTTGTTGTATACATTGAGTTCAGCCATAGTAATCCACCCTAAGAATCAAGATTCTAACATAACTTGCGAAAAAAGTCCATAGCATCATGCCGAAATTTAGTAAGTTAACACTACAGCCGGTAAAAAAGCTCTTTAAGGGCAAAACATGGGTATTGCAGGTTTTGAGCCCACGTCTTTGGTGTTTCCTGCAATGGTTTCGAACCAGCATCCCACTGATATCTGATGTTTCTAGTACCATGTTCAGCCAGGCAGTTGTACATGCATTAGGTGATTCCATTTATAGTCTTAGAGTGGTACTTTGTATCCCGGATATCCATATTATTCTTCGTTTCGGCAGAATTGATACGGCCGGGCAAAAAAAGTGATCTCTGTAAGTTTGGAGCTTACATTACAGTCATGGTGTTTGCAGTACCGAAGATCTCTTGCGCTCAGAGTGTTTACAGCACCGGCAAGTTCGAACCCGCACCTGGCGTTTACAGCACCGAATGTTTCTTGCACTGAGCCAATTTTTTAGCTTGTGATATACTTTTGTGTTCCGGCTGGGATTCTGTAGAGCTTCTAGAATATAACTTCTGAGCAGTGTCGGCCCGTGTGTATATAACATAATTCGTTTCGGTGGATAATTACGGGGGGGGTAAAAGAGAAACTTCAGGTTTCAAGCCTATGATCTGAGTGTTTACAGCACTGCAGGTTTCGAACCTGCAACTCGACGTTTCCAACGCCCATCTGGTGTTTTTAGCACTAGTTAGCTAGCTAAGGTAAGGGATCAGTTGTTGTATACGAGTTGATACAAGCCATGGTTATCTGAATAAATCCGATAGTGTTCTTCGTTTTGGCAGAATGGCATATACAACGTTAACCGGTCTCGGAGCAAAAGTGATCCCTAGCTCTGTATGTTTGTAGCCTACGAGCTTTGTTTTTACAGCACTACAGGTTTCAAGCCCCGCCTGTTATGTTTGTATTTACAGTACCAATTGAGCATCGCAGGTTTCGAACCCGCATCCAGCGCTTTACAGCACCCAGTGTTTCTTGCACTAAGCTTTGACATACGTTGGTTTCAGCTGTAAGATTCTAGAGCAGAACTTTTGAGCAGAACGGGGAATAATTACGGGAGAGCAAAAAACTACAGGTTTTGAACCTATGGTCTTGGTGTGTTTACAGCACGGCAGGTTTTAAGCCCTGCCTGTTATTGGTGTTTATAGCGCCAATTGAGCATCGCAGGTTTCGAACCCACATCTGCTGGTGTTTCTAGCACCCATGCTCGGCCATCTGGGTTAAGAGATCGCTTCTTGTTAGCGAGGATGGGAGGTGGAAATATATAGAACTAAAGGGTTTCAACTGCCTGCTCTGGAGGGACGATTCGTGGCTATAAGAATTCCTGCCAGTCTCGAGGCCTATGATATTGTAACACTACATAATGGATAGATATCTGCCACGGAATGAGCAGGTTTGTTATGAACGACCTTGGGGGTGTGCACGGGTTGTGATTTACCACAAGGGGCCGGGTGCTCGAATGATGAGATTTTGCGAGTAAATATATATCAGCCATTAAAGCACCTGGCCGTAATGGCAACCGCATGACTACAAGTGACACCAACGAACCGGTAAACCCATCACTACAACCTCGCCCTCTCTTCCTCCTCGGGTATATCAACCACAACCTTCCCCCACGTCTTCCTCTTCTCCAAATCCTGCAGAGCCCTTCCAACATCTGCAAGCCCTCTGTACTCCCCCGAAAACACAGTCCCCTTAAACTTCCCCTGCTCTACCAGCTTAAAGATGCCCTCCCACGTGCTCGTCACTGTTTCCGGTTCATGCTTCTCAAACATCCCCCAGTGTATACCAACAACACTCACATTCTTCAGCAGCCTATCACATTCGCACCCTCATTAGCATGTTCCTTCCAACCGTGGGTGTGGGGCTGGATAACATACACTCTATTCATCTTCACCTCCTCAATCCTGCCCCCGGCAAACCCCACAACCACCACCCTCCCATTCCACGCCGTACACGACAAACTCCGATTCACCATTCCCACCGGATCAAAAACCACATCCACCCCCTTTCCCCGGTAATCTCATTAACCCTCTCTACCCAATCCGGTTTACCATAATCCACCATCTTATCCGCACCAAATCTCGCACAAACCCTCCTCTTCTCTTCACTCCCAGCACTCGCCACAACCCTCGCACCCATCGCCTTCGCAATCTGTATCGCCGCCAACCCAACTCCTCCCGCGCCCGCATGCACCAACACCGTTTCTCCACTCTTCAACCTAGCGCGGGTAACGAGCGCCGCGTAGCTTGTAGTCGCAGTTACGAACAACCCCGCCGCGTCTCGGAAGCTCCACCCATCTGGGATGCGACGGATTTCTTTCTCCTCGACGCAGATTTTCGTGGCGAACCCACCCTGGAAGGCGCCGAATACGCGCGTGCCGACCGGGTATGCACCCCCGCGGGGCAGGAGAGGACCACGCCGGAGAATTCGCTGCCAGAGATCCAAGGGAATGGCGGCTGATATTGGTATTGCCCGCGGATTTGGAGGACGTCGAAGAAGTTGCAGCCGGAGGCGTGGATGGAGATTAGGTATTCGGAAGCGGTAGGGAGGGGTCGGGGAGGGAGATAGGGGTGAGCTGAGAGGGACCCTAAAGGGGGGGTTAGAGGGTGGTGGTGAGGGGGTGAGAGTACGTACTGGAAGGTAGGCGGAGACTTGGAGGGCGCGCATCGTGGTTGTTGTGGAAAGGTGAGCAGGAGGAGGAGAGATGTTATGGGAAAGCGCGGGAAGCTCGTGCTGCCTCGGTTGTTTGGGAGCCAGCGAGAAAAAGAAACAACGGTGAGGGTTAGGGGTGATACCTTAAAGTAACCCCAAACGTCTGTGATTGGCAGGATGGAGGGTTTGGATGATAGAGAGCTGGAACGTGGTGAAAACGTCGGATTTTGGGTTGAGAATGAAGCAGTTACGGATGCTAAGCATACCTTATCACTCTTATGGTATCACAAGAGGTTCACATATTGGTATGGTTGACAGCTGGGAAAGTTCGTGAACTTGGAAGTTGGAACTGGAGCAGCCAGCACCGCCTCTTAAAACCAAGCTTTAATGGACGCGGAGATATCTATACTTAAGACCTATATTCATGGCTTTTATACTGCCGCGCATGACCACTCAAGTGTGTGCGACTGAGCAAACCCTCACCATGGAGTTCCGATGCAACACGGCCGAGTTTCAAATGCAACCACCATACATACCTGATCGTCCCCTTTGCATATCAATTCTATTGATATCCCACAAGCACTTACATTCAGAATCCTGGATATCATTTAGTACTCGCCTTCCACAGACGCCTCGCCGTTTGTAATTCTATAATGGTTGGTTACAAGTGCGGATCCTAGTGTTATACAACGAACGTCACTGTCAGCGTATCTCGGGGGTTGCTATTTCAACGCTCTATCGTACTACGCGTGCTGTCTTTCCGATCTTATTACTCTTCTTCCGCCTTCTCTCCTTTCCACCTATTTACCCTCCGCCTGTCTATCCTCCACTCACACCTCACACTCCCCGTCGCCTAAAATTTCCCGGTTGTAAAGGGAGTCTACCAACTATCACTTATTCCATCCGATTCATTTTGGCTCAGCTCATTGATAAAAGTTCGTTACTTAGTGCTCGTTCGGATAAAAAACCGGCCAAACTCAACCCGTCCGCGCTCGTTTCTCATCTGTAGGTACTCTACAGTATACTTTCAAAGTTGCATTCCAGGCTTCGGATATTATCACCCTCCGTCAAGAAAGATAACAATATCGCTGCCGCCTCGATACTCAAGCCGGAATAGCAGTCTGCTCGCCAGTACTCTCGAGTCTTTCGTCTGCTGCGATGATAGGTCCATTCTGGCCAGACTAAACATCCATCAGCAAAGCAACTCACCCACTTGTTACAACCTGCCGGTAGGATTCACTAAGATATCCCCAGAGGTTTTACCAATTCCCAACGACTGCAGCTTACAGTCCATGGCCTCCATTACTAGAAGGAGGTGCTTATAATCTATCACAAGGCGGGAGGCTTCGTAAAATGAGAACCGGAGGTTCATATTGCAGAGGTATTTTCCACTTTCCCCACCTGACTGGCATGAGATTGCTCTGGCTGAAAGAGATGAGCTCATGATATAGAATATATCAGCTTTGGAAATATGATGCAAGGATCACATTATCGAACAGCCTACCTATCTAAGCTTTCTGGTACGATCTCGGCCAATTACCGCTAATAACTAGCAGTTCTTCCCCCTACAACGTTATCAAAAAGACCGTAAATCATACACACGCATGCGCAATGTCGGTTCTGGCTCTACAAACATGGATCTCTCATGGGTATCGGAATGCCCCGTCATACCATTACTCTACTACAACCGGCCTGAGCTGGTCGGCAGACGGCAGTGTCATTTGTGTTTTTTCGGAAATTGAACTGCAAGGGCTTACACATTCCTTCCTCCGAATACGAACCGTTCTCTCATCATCCTTCCCAGTAACAGTTTACGCTATCGCCATCCTCATTTCAAGATCTAGGGTTCACAACTATTACCATATATTAGTTCGAATGGTTCCAATAATGATGGCCGAAATCTGCCGCGACCTATCTAGAGCAACTGCACGAACTTGAGCCTAGTCATCAGCGGTGCTCTATCACATGATGAGGCTCTTGGCCACTGTACTCGACTCGGAGACGGGAAACTTCCTGCTGCCCGCGCCCGGTCTAATCGATCACTGGCCCCCCCGAATTTCCGTTGGGTTTATCTCGCATTTTCTTCGGTTACAGTATTCCTTCGGCTCTTGCGACATAGGCAACCTGGGTTTCGTTCGTTCGACGGTACCTACGCACGGGCTTCCATGACACCGGTATAGGGCTTTTTGGGAGGGTGGGGTTTTTTTGTTTTCCTTGGGTGGCATCCAGTTCTGGTCTCTATTGGCTTTTTCTTTTCTGGCGTACCTGGCATAATCTCCGCTTGTTGGTTATTCGTCCGTCATACATACATATCTCTCTGCAGGCTTTTCACCATCTTTATCATCTCATTCGCTTGCGGCGTTTCTTCATACATTTCACGTCATATATTTTTACTTTTTTCAAATCCCCCTCGGACTGAAGAGCGACTTTTCGCAAACAAAACGCGGCCCCGCCCCCACCTAAACGTACTTTATTTACGAGGGTTTTTTTTGTCGGTACCGAGTCTACCCCCCACCAGCAAGATAGCGGAGGTCCCTCCAGCTCGGAGTCGCCTAGATCCACCACCCAACTTCCTACTCCACTCTACCTACAAGTTGGGGGCCGGCACCATGACGGAGAACTCCTTATCCCCCAACCACACCTCCGGAACCCGAGGGTGGTCGGGGGGAAATCTTGGCAACGGCTTTTTGTGTAACTGCCTGGCTGAGTGAGCGGTTATGCTGCGGCCTTCGGATCCACCACCGGCCGAGTATGCTTTTTGTGGCAGGCTACCCGAACCGTTGGTCCTGGCCATTGCCTCCCCCAGCGAGACTTATTTCTCACCCACGACTACTCTAACATCTGCATACCGGCACCGGTGAACGCGAGTGGGTAGGTAGAGTAAGCACGGGCGGCGCGGCGCGGGTGATCTACCGTCTCCAGAAAAACTTATCATCCATCATGTCAGCTCCGCTGGGTATGGTATGGGGGGTATAGGTCTGCAAGCGTGGGTACCTGGATAGATAGTAAGATTGTGGGATGAAAAAAAGCACGTTTGGTTCGTTTTGTTTTTTTGTGGGATATAGGAAGACGGACGGGTGGATGATGAAGGGATTTGGCGGTGACCCCGGGGGGTAACAATACAAACCTCTCCCGTTATCAGTATCCCATCTATCAATTCCTTGTGTGATCACAAGCTACCTACCCCTCACTTCACGGGGGTGGCTGGATTAGATGGATGGATGAAACGCCAGTGTACAATTGATGTGAAGCAAGGGAACATATCCACCACTCCCTCCACTCCCTCCACTCCCTCCTCACCGCAACCCCTTCCTCTTTCCTTCTCCTTACATCCCCTGTGTCTAGTGCGCTAGGTAGTCCGTAGTCCGTTGCATTGGGGGGAGGGTTTCTGTTCACACGGGGGTGACCGAATCACTTTTCTCTCACACATACACAAACTTTCATCATGTAGAAACAGACAGACGGAGAGACAGAGACAGGCTTTAAAGGAAATATACGAGATCAGACGAACAGACAAGGCAAAGAAAGAAAAGAAAAAAAAACGTTTGCGTGCATAGACAAAACCTCCCCTCCCCCCCTTCCCCCTCCGATCGATATCAACCACATTCTTTACCTTCAGCATCCAAAAAAAAAGAGAAAAAAAATATCCATCAAAAGAAGTAGAAGAATGGAAAAAAAAAAAGCTAATATCAACGGAAAGAAATAAAAATAAAAAAAACTCGCTCAACAATACCTACACATATACCGCCAACAAAAACCACAACTATGATCCCATACATCCCGCATCCCGACCCCCAGCGTGGCCTAGACACAAGATATATGAGTCCACGATGATGGTGATAATGATGATGATGATGATGCTGAAACGCCGTCTCCCCTCCCTCCATCCAACCTATAGTCACACAACCCAAATGCTTCCCTTTCTTATTCTCTCTTCCTTTCCCGACTATAGTATAACACATATCCTCCTCCTCTCCCGTCCATTCGTATGCTTCCTCGTCTTATCCGCTCTTCCTCTCCCTCCTTGACCCATTCCCAAATCCCCCGGATCCCCCGTCCCCGTGTTTCTCCTGGGTCCATTCGCGCCACCAATATTCCTCTGTTTCCTTAGGAGTCTGACGACCTCAAAGAAAGCTCGTTCGACATTGACACAATTCTTTGCGCTCGCCTCAACAAATTCGCATCCTAATTCTCTTGCGAGGGCGTGACCTTCCTGGGTGCTGACTTCACGCTCAGTAACCTTATCGCTCTTATTACCCACTAACATGATTGGTACATTCCCTGCGGCAGGTGGTGCTCCCCCGTACATTGATGTGGAGTTGTTGTAGTTTGCAAGTGGACTCCCCCCTGTTCCGGCACTCTCCTTTACGCGGAGTATTTGGTTGTGGAACCGTGGTATACGCGTGAAGGATGATCGGGAGGAGATAGAATATACTAAGACGAACCCTTCACCGTCGCGGATCCATTGGTCTCGTAAGGCGGTGTATTCTTCTTGTCCGGCGGTGTCGAGGACTTCGAGCATGCAGGAGAAACCGTCGATTACTACTTGTTTGCGGTAGGAGTCTTCGATTGTGGGGTCGTAGGTTTCGACAAAGTGGTTTAGACATAGCTAGGGTTGTTAGTGGGATGGGAGAAGAGGGGGAAGAGGAGGGGTGAGGAGGGAGGCTACTTGGATTGTTAATGCCGTCTTGCCAACTCCTCCGTCGCCCAGTACCACTAGCTTGTACAGTGTCATTCGTGTCGCCATGATTAAGAGACGGGTATTATTGCCCGAGGAGTTCTCGATGATTCCCCTATACCGTGTCTGTGTCCGTAGAGTGTGGTGGTGATGGTGGTGGTGGATTCGAGGAGCGTGACGTGCAAGTGGTTATCGTCGACGGAATTAAGCGAGTGGTTGTGGCACTGATCCGATTTCCCGAGCGGTTGCCGTTCGTTCGTCGTCGTTCGTTGTCGTCGTTGTAGGGTCGTCGCGGGTTATGAAGCGTTAGTGACGGGGTGCTGACGATGATGCTGATGCTGATGAATGATGCTGATGCTATCGACGAAGGAAAAGAAAGGATGAAGAAGTGGGGAGATGCGTTGATGGGGTTGTGCGTTAGCTAGCCACCAGACCTCTACTCTACTATTGGTGGTGTAGCGGCGATGGAGGATGAAGCTAGTAGCCAATGGCAGCCTCTCGCCAGCAAGTTAAGTTCACAGTCCGTTCGCTCGGCTAGGCTACCGTTTCGTTTCGTTACTCGCTCGCTTCAATCGAAAGACAGGCAGGGCAAGGGCGATGGAGAAACGGTGGTGCTTGCTGATGCTGATGGGTGAGATGAGATGTGTGTGTGGAGGTGTGGTGGTGGAGGAGGGATTCGTCAAGTTGGGTTGAAAAGAAATAAATTTTGAATGACTGAGGGAGAAGAAGGAGGGCTACCGTTTCTCTTCTTTCTTTCTCTCTTTTTTTTTCTCCCCTACTGGCTGTCCGTGCGGAGAAAGTAGCGCGGTGCGTGCGGTGGTGTGGGATGATATGAACTTAGCGTGTTGTGCAAGTAGAATGAAGAACGCAGCAGCCGATATTCGATCAGGATAAATGTGAAGCGTAGCGAGTACAGATAGGGCGACTTCTTCTCCTTCCTCTTTCCGCGGGTGAGCTTGCTTGACCTCTTTCTTCTTGGTCCTGAATTTCTCGTCTCTCAGCAATCTCTCGTCACTTTGCCGGCTCGAGATATGTTACCGGGGGGATAGATGGATGGGGATGCGCTGGGCTTTGGGTTTTTTTCGTTGCGTTGTTCGGCAAAGCAGAGGTACTTTTAGCAGGAAAAGGCAGAACCTCAGTAGCCACGAGACAACGAGGGGTATATTAGGAAGAAGTCGACGAGGAGAACGCAAGGCAAAAGCAAGGCGGCAAGGCAAGGCAATGACGAAGGGGGAGGGGGTGGATTGCGATCGGGGAAGGCGGCCAAGAAAAAAACGATATACGTAGAAAGTCAGACAGCAAAGCAAGCGTGGTATATGCAGAATCGGAGAAAAAAAACGAATAAGTGCGAACTTACTCACGTATCACCCTGAAATTATTGGCGGATAACGAGAAGAAGCAATGATGGGAAAAAAATCGCCGGGGAATTGGGGAGGGAGATGGTGATGATGATAATGAAGGTGAAAAGCTTGTACCAAGCAAGTACCCTATATGTACGACGGCGAGAGAATAACTAGAGCGAGAAAAAAGTTTGGTTCGCCAGCACCGATACAAAATGCATCTCCCCTTCCGAGAACACCGACCGAGTTCATCTGCGCACAAAAGCGAGGAAGAGTTCTCGCCGCCGACCGAACTTCTTCAGTCCCCTATCCATCATCACCCTTCGCACCGCTAATCCTCCGTATCCCCGGGAACTCGGACTCGACACGGTATGAAACAGCTGTTCACGTCAAGTGTGCCCCGACAAGTTGGCTGCGCTGCGCAGCTGCCTGGGTCTGCCCGGCGATAATAAAAGATCCCACGTGGAACACCAACGACAACACTTGATACAACCACCACCACCACTACAACATCCATCGTGGTTTTAAATATCTATATCACCACCCCCCTACCTTTCGGCTGTGCGGGGTATTACATATACAACAGACAAGCCTTTACCCAACCAAGTCAAGTGGAGGTGCGGGGAACTACAGGTTCCGCTGCGTACCATGTCATGTACACCGTACAGACGGCGGCGCATGAAGTGAGGGACAATCGGCAGCAGAACGCCCGCAATTGGAAGATCCCGATGTCCTTGTAAACTTGCCGTCTGATTTCCGCCTAAAGTCGGCGAAACCCCCAAGAACCGACAAAACCCCTCAAAAACCCCCAGCTAGAGAAAGAACCGGCCTGTCGTTATTGAGAGTTAGACACAGCACCAGCCAGCGCGTGTGACGGATTTCTACATGACACTTCACACCGTGTAGAACACGAGGTAAGCGCCAAAGTTACACTTTCTCACTCACTGAATGTTACTTAGAGTGATGAATAGAAGCTTGATTGCATTAAGGTCTAGAGCAAGAAAGTAGACAACCTCTCTATATATACTGGTGTCGCGACAAAGAAAACAAGCCCTGAGGCAATAACTCAAACCCAAAAACAAAGGAACAAACAGACAAACATTCTAGATACATCAAAACAAATAGGCAAACATTTCCGTGGCCTTCCGGCCCTTCAGTCATGATCATACAAGATCTCATACACGAACCTGATGCATATATGCAACACTGAAACGTGGAATCAATCCGAGTAGAGATGTGTGACATATTCAAATCTACCGCCATTCTATCAGTTTCATTTACTTACTATATCTACCGAGTGCTGCGACGGCAGCACAGTGTAGATGCTTATATATATGCCCGCTAGTTATAGGTTTTCTTCCTCTCTCCACCCTCTGATGCCGGGGGGTATCTCCACTTCTCCCCGGGCCATTGAGTAGCCGGAACCTCACGGTCGGGAACACCAACAACGGGAAATGCCGTTCTTCCCATCCAGCCATCTCTCTCCCCTCTTTCCCCTCTCCCTCCCCCTGCCTCACGGAATTCCACGTGTACAACACGATCCATATCTGTCATACCCTATCGCATCCTTTCGTACGTTTTGCAAGGTGTTTGACCGGCCAACCAAATGAAGCCAGAGCGCCCCTGTTCCTTGTGATCCAGATCGCGTTTTCCCTAAAATACTCATGTGGCGTCCCTATGTGTGGGTTGTTTCCCGAATGACGAGGGTGAGCCGATCTTTTGCTGCTTGCCTGACCCGAGTACGCAGCTGCCGACCCCGCTCCAACAAAATCACTGGAGATCCTCAAAATTGCCGTGTATACCGATGGCCATCTCTCATGTAGTTACTCAGCCCCACGGCGTATTATGGGATGCACTACTGGACTACTTGTCACACTGCATGTGGCTTTTTTCTTTTTCCCTCCCTTCATTCTGAACGATGATTGGTCAAGTGTGGATGGATTTCTGCAAGGATACTTTTTGACTGGCGGAGCCACGAACTGCGGAAGCCGCATATACCGCAACTACGGAACCGCGGAGAAAGAAGCAGAAGAAACAAAGAGCAAAAGATCAAATCGTATAGGCGTGTATAAATCGCCGTGGTAGGGGAAGATAGCAATTGCGCAATACCTCGGACCGTGGGGGAGTGCGGGATGTGGGGGTATCGTAATGGCTAAGCATTTCTCGGGTGACATTCCTACCCAGGTTTGGGCGCCCCTCGTTATGCTCTTCGGTCTTATCCGTGTGGGAATACCAGTCCCAAGGCCATGGGTGGGGAAATGAATAAAGTTGGGAATTCAGGGCGTCTAACTTGCGTGCGTGCGGGCATCTATCACGAAAGACATTAGCACAAGTTCCCCTCTCTTCCCAACCCAAATGCAGCAGGCGAATCCCAATTAACAACCTCAGATTAGCTCTCAACGTCTCCACGGAATAAACAAAGGTGCAGGCGACCTCGTTCCTCACGGCATAGGTTACTCCTGCTACAGAAAAACCATATCCTGCGGGGAAGGGTACGAGTTGTGTATCATCACTAGTTGTGGGAGGGCGAATAGGAAAGAAGAAAAGAGAAAAAGACTGACTCAGAAAGGAGCGCATCTGCCACGCGGTAGCTTCAAAATTCTAGCGTCAGCTGCTGCCGTACACGGCCCGACCCCTTCCTGGCCCGCATGGAGCTGCGATGTAGGTACGTTAAGGCTGATTCACGGAGTGGACGACTCGGGGTTACCGAGGTGAAGCGGAGGTACGTAGAAACGGAGCTGTTGGAGGTCCAATGTGACATGGCATCCGAGAATTCTCAATAAGGCATCGAGGCTGAAGAGGCGATCAAGGCGTTATTTGTGACGGAGACCGGCAACGGGATAAGGTAATCTTGAATCCGATTCTATATGAACAGTCAAGAGAAGATGACATTTTAAGGGTTGAAAGAAAGTAAAGTGAAGTAAGTCGATGAAAATAGTCGCGTGGAGAGGACACGGGTGTAATTGAGTTATGTCGAATCAAGGGACGCGTCTTAGCTTGTGTCTGTCTCCATGACAAAAAATGACCAAAACTTGCAGGAATCACAGTGTATATCGAGTCGTTACCTTATTGGGCATCGCCGAACTTTGTTTTGATAGAATATAGGATTTTAACATGATGTCCAACAAGGGGTCCGTGCGTCATGCGGTGTTGCCATATGAGTGAGATTTCATGAATGTACCCCCACTGAAAACCCAGCGATAAGATTCTTTGGCAGGCGGTTAGTAACACACTTTTTGCGTTATCGACCGAGAGGAAGTCTACACCGTTTCATTTATCGCCGTTATAGAGACAGGTCAGGCGTAGATACTGCTAGTAATAGATCTGGCATGGCTTTAAATTTCCTCGGAAATCATATCCAGAAGAAATTCGCATAGGATAGACGAAATCTGGAGTGCTTTAGTGCGAGGTTTAAATGAGGCTAACATCACGGGAGCAAATATCAGTCCACTGTTTTTCACATCTACTTCCTTTAGGACAATCCCCCCGCTGTTCAACAACCCCTTCCTTATGCGAGTTCAAGGCACGGAACTGAAACTAAACTACCATCTTTAGCGAATCTAGATCCAGCTGTGGCAATTGACTTTAGGAGGAATGATGATATCGATAGCATAGGTATGGTCCCCAAGTCACCTAAAGTCTCGTTTGCCCTGGTCCCAATGCATTTTGAATTCACCTACGTAATGCGATGTCCGACTTATTTGTAGCGCCGCATGCGGTATATGCAACACCAATGGCAGTCGTTATTCGGCGCCCTGAAAGTTGTGAAGGCGGTACATGGACTGGAAAACGGATCGGGTGTCCCTACAAATAAACCGGATATCGCTAGATTATACGGTAATCCAGTTTCATGCCTTCCATACTTAAGTGCTTCTTACTGAGGACCTCCGCTGTGATATTATTTAGCACTTCCCAGAAACATGGGATTTTATTACTTTATGGCAGGCGAGTTTGAAACTGGACGTCTGCAAAGGTTCTTACTGCTCTACCATTCAAATCTCTGCCCACAGTCTCGAAAGTGGACCAACCCTCTGAATAGTGTTCTAGGCCTTGATGAAAGCAATTAACTCATTACATCCACCAAACGGCGTTCACGCTTCAGATCATCCATACCATAAGCAGGAAGTCAATTCTTTACATACAAGTAGATATGTATGAAAATTGCAATCTACACGCTTTATAGTTTGCTAATGGGTCTGTCGGCCTGGCGTGGTGCCGGTTCCCTTCTATGTTTAAGGCTTGGCACATGTCGGCAAGACCGATACATTTGAGATATCATATATTCATCATCGTGTGGACCTTTGCGACGAGTAAACCCGCAGGGCGACTCTACTTAAGTAAGTAACCCTATCCTCCTCAAGTATTAACCGACATATACAAATACTACCGAACTTCCACTCTACTCTCTTAATCATGTATACTAAGTAGACATGTGTCACATGTGTCACATTTTCATGAAAACCATGTGACGGAGAATCACGGGGAGATTCCTACTACCATATTCGTCCTGGCAACTACTTAAGTACTCGTTAGGGGCATTCAAGGTAAGGAAATGTGGACCATATTAGGAGAAGCCTTTATTGCTAGTATACATATACGTATTCAATTGAAGTTATGCATTGTGACACGGGTCCAAGATTGATAATTCATCAGTTTTAATTGCTCAGAGATATTGTGGGGGAGAGCTGATGAGGGTGTCAACGTCGCAGGTGGGGGCCTGTTTCCGGTTCATGAACTGGACTGCAAATTCTGCGAACTGCTGTGGTCGTTAATAGTACGGAACATATACATAAAAAAACCGGAGGTTCGATGGAGTAGTGTTTGAAGTGGTAAGAAGAAAAGAGTGGTGTTGTATATATAAGATTTGAAACGTTGCAGACCTGATACAAGCTCACTGTAATTGGGGCTGGGGCTGATAGTAAGCCACCTGTATATATCTCTCTTCTCTCTCCTTCCCTCTCTCTTCTCTCAGTATCTTAATCTATACGCGCGGCTCTCCCCTCATTATTGCAACAAGTGGCAAGTGGCGAGTGAGCAATCATGTATGAGTCTATGAGTATGAGTCTACTCGGTGGCTCAGTGCATCGGCGACCTCACTGCAGACCATTCTAGCAGCTTGATGGCCTTCAGGCGAAATCCTGAGTCAGTATGAATGACTTCTTGACAGACTCGGAATGCAGGTCTTTACTTATACTGTGCTGGTGATACTCACTACGTCTATATCCAAGGCTTTCCAGCCACCACCACAATCCTACAGGAACCGCAATTGGTATGTCCATTCCATAGTGCTTGCGTGTCATCACTTAGGAGTCTACCTCCCGGCCCTATTTTGTAGTAGGAGATATCACATTGCAGCTTGCATTCCTCAGGGATGGACTCGGATGATTTAGCCAGGTCGCATGTTATTCTTCCATTCGTGATCTGGCACGATAAAGTTCACAAACGGGTATGGGTCGTGCACGTGTACGGAGCGGACACACCTGATGACGTAGCTGAGCTTGTGCTCTAAAACACAAGGCCCGAAACCTCAAGGCGCTACAAACGCCACGCAGGTTCGAAATTTGTGTCAAGTATTCATCAACTTCTCTTTTGTTTTGTCCTTTCCACGAAAAAACTGGTGTTCGTAGGCTTGGCACCCTATAATACCACAATTTCGGGTGTAGATTGCAATATGAAGGAGCTGCAGAACTGTCTGTAATTAAGTGCAACGGATAATGAAGAGGAAGGAGACTGCGAAGTGGATAGTAAAGCGAACAAAGGAGGGGTAGAGATGCTGGAATAGAAAACGGAGCAGAAACCATCACAGATACTATAACATGCACTTAAGTAATTTGCGATCGAGACTTAATAAAATGACGGAAATCGCATATAAGAACTGATAGTCTACCGTAGAATTTCGGTAGCGCCTTGCACGAACCAGTTATTCCCTTTTCTGGGTATGCCAGTGCCGGAATTCGTTTGACAAGGTTCTCAGAGGAAAGATGATCGCACCTGAATTGTCCTAGAATACACCTGAGCAGGTTTGGTTGCCAAGCGCGCTACCGAGTTAACTAAAATTCAACGGTAGTTGGTGCGAAACCTTATGGCGTTTTAAACGTCAGGACACGGGCTTAAATTTGAACTAATAGCACTACAAATGCTAGACCGGGTGTTTAAAACCTCTAGTAGTCTCTTTTTCCTGCGCTCGTTAACTATCCTTCTCAAGCCCAGATTTTCTCCCGTGAGCTTGCAAGCGAGGGGAGGGGAAAACGTCTGGGTACGAAACCATCTTTTGCCCTGCTTTGACGTTCTTTAGTCTTGTATAAGATGGTGGAACTCAGTGCGAATTTTAATAACAAATAGCTTAGCTTAGCCAGTGCAATAAACACTGGCACTAGGTGCTGAAAACACCAGGTTCGAACCCTCTGAATGACGACGCTCAAAACGTCAGGATACGGGCTTAAAACCCCAGGCCTAGGCTTAAAACCTCTTGGCTTAAAACCTACAAACGGTAGCCCTCAGGCTTCAAACCTGCGGTGCACTCTCTTGCCGTAATTTTATTAATTTGCCCTTCCAAATCCAGCTTAGGATTTGTATAAGATGGTAGAAACTATCGCAAATATCAACAGATAGCATAGCTTAACCAGTGCAATAGAAACTAATGCAATAAACGCCAGGTGCCCTAAACACCGGGTTCGAAACCTCCGAATGATGACGTCGACGCTCGAAACGTCAGGCTCAAAGTCTCATGGCTGAAAACCTCATGGCGGTACCAGGTGCTGTAAAAATCAGGGTTCGAAACCTCCAAATTATGGTACTCGAAATATCAGGATACGGACTCAAATCCTCTTAGATCCACCACAAACGCCAGATCGCAGGTTTCAAGCCTTCAGCCCACTCTCTTTTGCCCCGCGTGCCTTTAGCTCTTCGAGACCAGCTTATGTTTTGTACAAGAGGTAGAGATCGCTACATATTTAAGAGCTGATCGCTTAGCTTAAGCTGCTTAGCCGGTGTTACAAGCACCTGGTGCCGTAAACACCTCGGTTCGAAACCTTCCAGTTAAAGGCACTGTAAATGCTAGCACATAGGCTTAAAACCTCATAGCATTTCAAACGCTAGACCGTGGATCCAAACCTATCAATTATTTTGGCCGTCCTTTTTACCCTTCGAGATCCAGCGTAGGTTTTATACAAGGTAGTAAAGATCGTTGTATATATAAAGACCTGATAGCTTAGTTCAGTCGGTTCTACAAACACCAGGTGCTACAAACACTGAGTGCAGGTTCGAAATGTGTAGTAAACACAGGTGCTATAAACACCGGAGTTCGAACCTCTAAGTCAGAGGCGCTCTAAACGTCAGCACACAGGCTCAACACCTCATAGCGCTACAAATGCTACCACGGGTTCCAAACCTCCAGTGCTCAATCTTTTGTTCAGTTTTTATCTTCGAGATCTAGCTTTGGTCTTGTTCAAGAGTGTAAAGTGTAGTGTTCAAGAGTTGATGACAAGACATCTTGAATTCGCACCCCAAGCAAACTCATGTACAAAAACACCCACCCCCAAGAGATCTGAAGAAGGTCGAGATGGATACTAGCTCTGGCAGAATTCATATCGCAAGCAAATAATGGATAAACAAAAGAGCGATCACCGCAGGTTTCGTGCCTGCGAACTTGGCGTTTACAGCACCGGGTGTTTTTAGCACCAGTTAAGCTATGGTATTATTACTTATCCACTGGTTCTATGAGATCATGGCTCAGTCCTCGGAACGACGTTAGTTTACACGCCGAAGGGTCACTGGAGAACAGGCATCCCAGAATATCACTCGGAGCATTTCGGGTTCCGTTGATTCGCGGGACTTGGTGTTATCATCCTCCGAGTCTGGCCCAACAGCCCCGAGTACCCTCGCTAGCCTACATCACAGATGGAAACCGCTCTGCATATCCCAGCACCTCCGATTATCTGCTCAGAACAAAGCAAATCCCCAAAAACCTCCAGCTACAAAAAACCGCAATGATATATACGTATCTTTCAATCAAGACCGTTCTTCCTCTTCTCCATGTAGAACCTCGGTCGGAGTTTCAATAGCTACCCCTATCTCCGGAGTCTTCAAATAACCAGAGAAGATAAATGCCCCATCCCAGGAATTTCACAAGACAAGCATTCCCAGTCTTCATTCACTCAGTTCCCACGTTTCTGTATCTGCATCCCCCAGTGGATCCTTGATACTACTATACCGATAGATGAGGCTGGTACTAGTTATTTGCTTTGCAGCTTTGGACTGAGAGAGTCTGTACTCGGACCAGATTTTGACATCTAAGCTGTCAACCAATCCACAGTTTGAATTTTCGATAGGTTTTCTTCTGTCATAGATTCTACCCAATAAGCTTAATGCTCTTTACTCTTATTCCTCCCTCCCTCCCTCTTCCTAACTCATCCATATGACTATCATCATTTCACCTAGCAGCACCATCATCTAGCTCTCACAATACGTCTTTTCAGAAGACCATACCTACCATCACTTTCCGCAGCTCCGGAAAATCCTAAACCCACCTCAGAAACGGTGGAATCGCCAAGAAGAGCGAACCCACTACATTGGAAATACCGTTTTTCTAGACATCTCAAGGATTTGTATGCACGCAGAACCCGAACTGGTAAAGATCCTACTGCGTAATGCCTGCTTGTGGCGGTCTGGAAGCATGTACAAACCTGGCAGTTGTCGGGCCGGTGTACTCTCCGGAGATACGAAGTTGCGTGGTTCCGGGAATGATAGAACCGTTTGATGACAATTTGTGTCGTGCCCAGACTCCACTCGTTGCGAGGCAACGACAGGCTGTGGGCGAGACAAGGTGGCAATGATGGAAGTGAGAGGGGTGAGTGTAGTTGAGGTTGAGGTTATAATCCCAGCCCTACATAACGTGTCTAGGGGATCTCCGTAGCTTGTGCTTTGAGCTTTGGTTAATACGATCAACACGTTGATATCATAAGTACAGGGAGAATCATACTCCCACAATCTTAGCTGTTGTCTCCCTCTCAATACACCAAACTCACACCCAAAAACATGATATATCTCTATAAAGATCCTTAATATTAATCCTACTCCTACAATCCCCAATGCAATAAAAATTATGTAATATTTGTACATATACCCCTCTCCCTCCTCATTATTCCCATTTACAACAGCGAAAACGCAATTGCCAAGCACAGCAGCCCTACCACCACTGGCGACTTCACTGCCGCCACTGCCACACCCTCAAACTGCGTCATATTCCCGTAACCCGCATACGTACCATCACCCCCAAAGCGTGTGATATTCCCGTATCCCCCGTAAGTACCGTTATTAGGCATCGGCGAGATCTGCGTGGTGTTCCCCGCATACGTACTGTTTCCAAACGCCGGCGGGATTTGCGTAGTATTTCCCGCAGGGTATGGCGATGCACTTGGTCCAAGGTTGGGGTATGCGAGGGCGGTTTCCGTGGGTAGTGAGGTATTGGATGAGCATGAAGTACTCGACGAAACCGAAGGTGGTGAAGGGTTCGATAATACCCCGACAGTTGTGGGGGAGACAACGCACATCCCTTTCGTCTTGTCACAGAATGGCGCATTACTTGGGCTACAACAAACCGAGTCAGCACTTCACTCTTCAATTGTGCAGGTAGTGGCCTATACCAACACCCCTTTACCCCCCCGTTTGCACCGTTGCATGCCACACTATTATAATCCTGACACTTCTGTATCCAGCTACATTTCTGGCCGTGGGGACAGCATCCGATTGCGCCGTTAATCGTGGTACACTTCATTCCAGGTTCGCACGAGACTACCGCCACCGTCAATCCTGCAAGCAATACCTTAAGAACTGAGATAGCCTACCCCCCGTAGCCTTATCACAGCATTCTCCCTCTGCACATCCATTCCCACATTGTGTCCCAAAATTACACAACGCTCTTTCCGTAAACAACGCTCTTTCCGTAAGAAGGCCGGGGAAGTTCTGGATCGGAGTTCGTGCGTAGTGGAGTTTGGTTGCCGCCGCTGCAGCAAGAAGTGTGAACAGAACGAAGGTGGAGCTTCTCAGAAGCATTATGTTGTGAAAAACTGAAGGAATACGAAAGGAATTGAAAAGGTATATATCGAGTGAGTTCGGTAAGGCACGGCTTTAGTGCGTTTTAATAAATCTGAGGCGTACACGTAAGATCTATGCCGGAGACACGAGCTGCACTCTATGTGCGTCGACCAGGACACACATGCACAAGATTTCGGAAGCGAAAATTCGAAAACGACACTTCAAATGCCGTAATGAATAAACAATCGATCCAGCGAGTAAAAAAAAGAACGTAAATGGGGAGAAAGAAACAAAGAAAGAACGAGACGACGGAAAAGATAAAAGATGGGGCGGATGGTTAATAGCAACTCCGGCTTGTAGCGTCGTCAGTCAGGCGTTCCATCCCAGAAACCAACCTGATACAGCATCAGCGCAAGGATGTGATTGGTTGTACCACTACGGTGGTGGTAACCCAATAACGCCAACCACCGTCGGAAGTATTGAATAACAGAGTGCGTCTGTCATTGGAGCGCTCAACCAGCCTGGAGAATTATTTGAAACATCCGACCAGGCGGTAAGAACCCTAACCACCAACACTTAACCCCGTCTCAAATTTGCACGTTGACTGTATGAGATCAAGATCAAACTGCCATTGCTGAAGATCCTTCTGGATGTACGGTGATTGACCCGGCGCATAGAGAGTTGAAACGCCGAGTAGAATACGATGCTAAAAGCCGAAACTGACGAACCCTGTAGAGTACGATTGAGGAACCTCATACATGCACACGGTACCTTACCACCGGATCCATTGACGGTATATACTCGGCAGAAAGTGCTGGATGCTAGAGATAAAATGTAACGAGAAGTCAGTCTTGTAACATGTGGATTGGATAGCATCTGGTTTACCGATGTCACATGAGATGAGGAATAACAAAAAAGAAGATTCAAAACAACTAGCCCCACGCCGGGCTCGAACCGGCAACCTTTAGATTAGAAGTCTAACGCGCTACCATTGCGCCAGCAGGGCTGATTTAATCAAGGTGTAGGTTAATTAACTTATAATTTAATAAAAACTATAGAACATGATTCTTTGTGTTGCCTAACGGTGTCTTGACAAAATCGACCTCGTTTTTGGTAACTTAGCCCCACAATTCGGTCTTCTCTATCAATAGGTAGAGCAATATGAATGGTCGAGAAAGGGGACCAATTTCTGGTCCCTTGGCACCGCCTTCTGGGCCCAAAGCACGTTTGCAATTACCACATTAGGCAATCCTCACTCACGATCACTCGATTCTTCCAAAAATGTGAGGATTTTCACCTCTGTCGCCATATCTTTTGCCTGGCGACATTTGATTGGGTCCCCACACAAAACCCGACTTTTTGAAATTCAATAACGCCACAACTACAACCGGGAAATATGGGCTCTATTAGATTGTAGAGAACACCTCAAAGAAAATCACTATAGAGCCCTTTTAATATTTCGACTTTTTTGGTGGAGTTATTGGGCGCTAAAAATGAGTTCAAAATGCACCGGCTCAAAGAGTCCCAAACTGTAACAGAGCCCAGTTTTGAAATTAGGTGTTTTTGTTTTCATGCACATATTCTGGCACAAAATAATGCAGAGTAAACCACCAAACTTATTAGTAGCACAATCAGAGTAACACCGCCATGGTCAAGACTAATGGAAAAGTGTGCAGAAGCAGAGCCACCACGAAATACAAGCAGAGATGTGGTCCAGAAGAAGACTTCATTCGCCGACGCTCATAACACCCAACGAGACCGAAAAAGACAACCACCATGGCATTATCGAGCAAGTCGGAATCTGGAGGTCCTGAGGAATGGATAGCTGATCAGTCGAGACGGCCTTGGAGAATCACTAAAGATCCTTCTGTGATTCTAGAAAATAGTAGCCTGCCCCCGGCTAGCAATAAGCCAACAGCTGGAATGGAGTACCTGTGGCTAAGCCCCACGCGTAATACTATGCTCTCCTCGACGCCCTTCCACCAATTTCATACCGTCGTCAGGAATCCGCCGATGAAATTACTCGAACGAACGAAAAGCTGTAGGACATATCGCAAGTCTATGAGATTATCGTTACCCCTACACCTTCAGATTTAGGAAATTAGTTGCAATACTTGGGTAGGGAACAAGAACGTCGCTGATTGGCCAACTCGAACTTTAAATGATGATCTGTGGTAAACCAGAGTTTATTTCATTGGTTACTTCAACTGATCAACAAGGTCAATTGCCAGAATAGAAGTATTGCAACCAATTTCCCAAAACCGAGCATGTAGGGGATACCAGCGGAGCTGTGGTTGGACGTGGACGTCGAAATCTTTAAGCCTTCGCAACCACTGACTGTTAGCAACTATCCGTAAGGTATTGCATCATCAATCAAGGCCAAATACTGGTCCTGGATCGTGGAGCCTAAGCGGTAAGCAGCACGGAAGAATTGAATGCTGCCGCTGCTCAAGAGACCCTTTCCAAATCGTATGATCCCGTACTCCTATGCCTGGAGAAGACTAGGCACGCTAGCTGTAGTCCCCGATTCCGCCAGCTTTATGAATTCAAGTTCGGATTCAGGAACATGATTGAGCCAACCATCAACAGTGAGGTTGAATACATCACTCGAGGGATTGCCATTTGACACGTTGTCGATAAATCTTAAAAGGGATTCGGTCGGTAGAGGAAGAAAGGACTTACTCTGCACGGGGAGGGAGGAGAGAAGGGAAAGAGAAAGAACTTCTTTCTCAAGTGCTCACGTATGGCAGATAAGGTTTAGCGCGATGCGATAAGATCGCCACTTTTTTTTCTCTACCCTGAGTATAAGTACCTATATGGCGAGCTTGCGAGCACCCCAGTCAAGAATACAACGTCACCACACGCCCGAAGGAGTCGAAGGCGAGTTCGGGATAGTATGATACACTCACACGGGCTTTAGTTTGCTTGAATTATATATTTGGTTAGACTTTAGCCTTTGCAACTGCACGGGTGTCCCCTAGTTCGAATAAACCAAAAAGGAGCAGGTGCGTAGGAGCAATGCCGGAGTACTGTACCGGGCGTCAAGGATCTCAAGCATGAAAATCCCCGAGTGGACAAAAATCATTTCGGTCAAGGCATGACGTCCGAACCTTAACGCTCGGTGCTTGGTACTCGGTGGAAACGGCGATTGGTCCTCCTGTGTTTCCAATGCTTTAGGCTTTTATTGATAGCTACGGTGCCTCTTCTTTATTACTTTACGGGTCCCTGGTTTTTGGCACTTCAATTTCTCATACCTACAACAACCACAACCCTGCCATAGAAACCCGCACGTATGGTCGTCTCTTCCATTGCAAGTCAAATTACATGCTTGATTTGATGGAAGGGTCGATGGTGAGTCAGGTTTGGTGTCAAAGTAGTGAACGAGTATAACGAGGTGCTTTGGTTGCGGTGGAAGTGCAAAAGGAAAATAGGATACCTTTGATTCGAGCTGTGACGCCGTAGTATGGCCGACGGAAGATGAGGAGTAAGAAAACCGGAACAGGTGTGAAACTCGATGCTTTCGGGTGAAAACAAGGGGATAATTCAATGGCACACAGCTCAATAACGGAGTAGGATTTCACCTCTGCCACTCATCTTGTGAACATCTTTTGTGGACATCTAAGATTCGGCTTGGCGTTATAAAGTCATTCCCTCATCTTGACTCCGTGAGTACGCAACCAGACCACCACTGCCAAATTGCGAGTGAAAGGGTCCCCAGCATAGGCCTAACGGGTCTATACTCTCCCGTTCTCCGGACTGTATCCCAAGTGGGGACTCTAACATAAAGGAGACCTTCCTATAAGTATATTCCTCAAGCCAAAGAAGTCGTTTGTTTTGTTTCCCCAGAAACAACAGGGATCTGATTCTTATTCAACCAATCCGTTACAGGGCCGATCTCCCGCTTACGCTCGGCGGCAGGGGTTGTAGGTGGCGTCGAGCTGCCTTACACGTACACAAGGAACATCGTCCATCTTCACCGCTGTCAACGAAGCTCCGTCGCCGCTCGACTCGTACGTATCCTGACGCTCTCACATTTTCCAGCTCTCAGAAATGCCGACGCGCAGAAAACCTGACGGCCCGATCGTTGCCAAGACCAAGGGGACGACTGGTGTACTGGTGATCGTTGCGACGGATCAACTCGGGCGTAAGCCGTTTCCCACATCTTGCAGGACCTGTTACCACCGTTGACTCCAATCCTAGGGGTTCTCGAGTTCAAAGTTCTCGGACGTACGGTGTTTGTTAAACTCGCGACGCGGTGGTGCGCACATCAAAGAGTTCCTATAACTCACGCCAGCTTCTTTTCCAGGGGAAAGCGGCTGGCGTGGGATTTGAGTATAGATGAGGTATGTGGTCGGGAGAAGGGATTGGTCGGGATATACTGCTGATTGGAAGATTGTAGTTGTCGCTTGAGTTGGAGGATGTTGACGGCCGACCGACGGCCTCGGTTGACGTTGTCGTAAAATAGAGAGGAGAGAGGAGAGATGCATAATGATGATGATGTTACAGCGATTCCGTTAGCACCCCACCAATAATACCCAGTACTCTAACTTTCCATCGATGCGATTGTGTTAGTGAACCTGCTTCGTGTGGAAATGGATCGAGGTGATTCCTTAGGCGACAAATGGAGGGACAGGCTACGTGTGGACGTTGAGAACCGAATACAGCCGCAGTTGAGGTAGAATTGCATCGGTAGTTGAGTTCGTTGAAACGATTGTGTGCGAGGCCAGTAAGAGATGAAAGTCGCGATAGCTTGGGTGGCCGGCTTGATAGGAAAGCCCGTCCTTGCAATTAAACGTGTATCAAGGATAGATATTGAGCTCTACCGGTTAGGTTCATACCAGCCACTCGCAGAAAATAAGACGTGCTAGTGATGGAACTACAGCCAATGTATCTAGTACTCAAGACATTCGGACGGTTTCGCACATAGATAAACCTTCCCGATAATCGAAATTCAATTCACGATATCCCAATTCCAGTCCGACTTCCTCTAATCTCAATCTCCAGCTCCCAGCTTCTCGTATTCCGGGAAGGCTCTGCGATGGGTTAGGTTATCAAGTTCGGGTTCGGCAATTCTATCTCGGGAGTCAAGCCCACAAGGCGGATATCCTGGACCTAGCTTGAATAGTAGTCTCACCCTATTCCATTCGGTCGTCATTAGAAAAGTGTTGCTCAAAAAGTTGTATTGAGCTACGTGGACCATTGTATCTTCGATAATGAAACCAGGAATGGGTTCCGTGCACATTTAGAGATGTTCCGCATGCACCCTCATCTAATATTTATAAACATAAACATATGACACTATTTGCAGCAGCCTAAAGTTGATTCGTGAAATTTATCGAGTGAGAGATCGTGATTGGGGCTTTTTTTCACATTGTTTCTATCATATTTTGGGAATATAATCCGATGCCGACCATTTAAACGTGTACATTTAGTTTTTTCAGCTAATTTTGATGTGATTCGTACTTATGCACACGTACAGAGGCTCCTAAAGATCCCGAGTCCCAAAATGACAAGAGCGTTAAGCTGGGTTTGATGAAAGCACACTGTAAGTAATCCTGAAACTGAACTGATGCTTATACATCTTCCTAAGAATTCAGGTTACCTTGATTAGTTGAATGGTACGGTTGGTATTTGTAAGGAGGGTATTACCTATGAATCAGGCTGAAAGCTTGCTATTCTTTTGTCAATATCATTCTGGCCATATGAAATGGATTATATTTTGTATTTGGGCTTCTCCAGTGCCTTTCATATTGGTATCGCATTCATCCACAAGAGTCTTTCGACAATGACCTCAACGCAGTTGCGTGTAACTACATAGAATCTACCAATGTACTTAATTGAAACCGAGCGTGGCTTTTCGAATGCCGGATCTAAGAAGCCCCAAGTTGAACTGTAAAAGCCTGATATGCCGCAGGTCAAAATATCCTATGTTGTTTTTTTTGATGTTTGGCTAGTTTCGGGAATCGTGGAGTGATATTCCATGATCAACTCAGTTCACCTGCGTTCTGTTCCTACTATGCAGAACGCTAACCAAACAAGTAACCTAAAGTGACAACAAGCCCCACGATTTGATTTCCACGAGCATAAAGTAAATGAAAGCGTTATCATAGCAAAGGAAACATGCAAAACCATCAACCCTCCCCCACCCGCCCATTTCTCCACCTTCCAACATAGAATGCTGAATCTCGATATCGATATTTCCATCATCCTCAGGAAAACCCTCAATCCATCCACATCTGCATTTACCCACTACACTCTCCCACCGAACAAAAGTCCCTGGCAACACTGAATCCACCGTCGATCATATCGAGGCTTCTAAAGTCGGGCTTGGCAACCTGGAACTCAAGCATCGATCGTTATGTAGGTGTGCTGGAAGGTGTATTCTCCTCGCCTTCTCTAGCTGCTGTTACGACTCTTCCCCCCTTTGGCGTTGAAGATTTGACGGGCGGATCGAGGTTCGGATTCTTCTCTGCCCACTTTTTATAGCTTGCTAGTTTTCTTATGCCGTTGATGTCAGGATCGGCTCCAGCTTGTATAAGCATGGTTATAGTGGCTTTTTTGCCTTGGAGACAGGCACTGTACAAGGGTGTTTCCCCATTCCTAGCTCTGCCTTCGACATCAACACCAGCCTCTAACAGAAGTTTTATAGTTGATACTGCTCCGTTATATATGTAACGTGATAACAAATTCGTGTTGGTGGGTCTAATCTCTGCACCATTTGAAATGAGAATACGAATGGTTTCCTCTATCTGTTGTGTGCTGGCCTTTTTACAACTTAAACCCACGTGTCGCAACGGCACATCGTGATTGACATCTACTCCAAGTTTAAGAAGCAGCTCAACGACTCGGTATTGCGCCTTTTCAGCAGCATATCTGAGGGCGGTATCTCCGGACTTATTCTTTTGGAGGGCCAGCTCGGGGTATTTCGCAAGTAATATCTCGACAATGGTTTCGTGACCGTTAAAAGCAGCCCACATAAAAGGTGTCTTGTAATCATATTCCTTGCTGGTATCCGGGTTAAATTCTAGAAGTAACCTTACAAGTGGTTCGGATCCTTTTTCACATGCTATTATAAGTGGTGTTTTTAATGCAGTAGTTATCCACTTCATTTCCCCCGGTTCCATCCGGACATCAACCCCTGCACCCCTTTCAAGCAGTCTTTTAGTGACTTTCTCCACACCTCTATCAACTGCAAACTGGAGCGGAGTTACCCTGCCCCATCCCGTAAAAATGAATGCATCAAGATTTATGCTCTCATCTTGGTCGAGAATGAAGTCAACAATAGTTGTCGATCTGGATTTTATGGCAGCTTCTAGAAGATCGCTCTGTTCTTTAGAAGATTTCTGGGAACGATAAACGCCCAGATTAAATAGTTCCGCTACCATGTCTTGATCGCCAGCGTGTACCGCATCTTTGAGCATGCTCCAGCGGGACGAATCATCCATATTAGGGGTGATTGTGAAGGTACCAGCTGGGTGTTGTTGTTTTGGAGGCGGATCGGGTGGAGAATCCGGTAAACATTTATCTTCATGACTTTTCAGAGACTGACGAGTCAAGAAACCCAAGCGAGACATATCACACAGCGGATTGGAGCACTTGAAAGGACGATCATGATAAGTGCGCATGTGTTGGTCCCTCTCCTGCATAGTCTCAAATCCAAGACTGAATTGTTCGCAAGCCAGTTTTTTGCACTTAAACAGCCGTGTTCCGTAAAATCTGCTCAAAGGAAAAGCAGATTGGCGGTTCGTTTTGTCGGGGGCAGCCAATGATTCTAAAAGTTGGCGGATGCGGGACGAAGTAGACGACATCAAGAAGGGGTCTTTATTGAACCACTCTGGGTCTTTACGAATACAAGTTAAAAATCGTTGGATTTATCTGACCCGGGGCTTAACATACCGTCATCTAATTGAACATTGAGTTGCATTTGCTGTCTATGGAACGCCGCAGCACATAAAATATCATACAGATCACTGCCATGTGGTTTTAAGCATTCGAAGGCCATATTGAAAATTTGTCCAGCGAGAGAGAAGTGCGGGTTCCTCTGATCTTTGATAAAAGACCGCAGAGATGCTAACAGGCTGGAATCCACATTGTCATCACAGATGCCATCCTGGAGATGTTGAAGCCAGTTATTCCCAGCATAATCATAGAAGGTGTATGTGCCATCAAGGATCTTCTGCTCCACTTGATTGTCATTCAGATTCTGATCGAAGTAAGGTAAATTCAGGTATGTAAGACATATGTTAGCAACATAAACGTGCGCAGCATTCTCCATTATGAAAGGACCGCTCTCTTCGTGCATTAAGTATCTTCAAAGGCGTCAGCCCTTCTAATTTCCAGCTTACGGGCGAGACTGAACTTACCCTCTTGCGGAGAAATGCACAAAAGCGACAGTATCACCCCGTGTTTCTATAATGGGACCGCAGATATCCAACCAACCCTTTCGAGGTTCGTGATATTCAAGCTCCCTATCTCCGGGTCTGATAAGGAGTGCGTGATGAAGTTCGATCTCTCTGATATCTCTTTTGGCGCTACAAAGCAGCTGAAAAAGTCGTTTAACATGAGACTTCTCGTTCCGATTCGTACAATTCGTTATTTTCTTCATAATCCTCCCATAACTGTTTCTGTATCAGTTTTGACCGAACGCTTGATCTCATGTAGGTACGAACGCTTCGCTCAAACCCGTAGGCAAATTGCTAGCCTCTTCTTTGACGTCTCTGAGGTAATATTGGGTCTTTAAGTGGTCCATGACCAATCGTGCATATAGAAACATTCCTTAGCAACGAGTTAGATACATAGAATCATACCGGATTTGTATCATACCTTCAGCTTTCTTTGAAATTTGATCCAACATCGCAATTATCTCTCTTCCCTGGTTCGTTGAATGTCCCACTTCGAAGTTGTTTAACAATGCAATGCTTTGCGTTTTAACATAGGAGTCTATGTCTGCATGGTTGTTGTTCCCAATTTGGATTACTGCCGCGGTCTTCTTCAACAACTCAGAAATGTCGGCCTCACTTTGACTGCTGATTAGAATGCGTAGATTTGAACACTTGTTGCGTAGTTCGAGGAGTGTGGACAATAGCTTCCGTCGATTACATTCGTTACATTCGTCCAACCCGTCTACCAGCATATAAACATCGCCAGCATGATCCAATAGTTCCTTGAGTACCGAAACTGCGTACTCTTGGTTGTCATGTAGCTTCTTCAATTGGGTATAGTGTCCGAGAAGCATAGGCAAGATGTTGGAATTCTTCAGAACGATCTGATAAATAAAAGAATGGATGGCGCTGAGTAATGGGTTCTTAGCCTGCTCGGAGTAGCTGATGAATGCGTAAACAACAGAAGCAGTAATATTGACATCCTGATATCCATCTTGTAGCCACGTGATTATATCCCAGCTCAAGAAGGATTTTCCTAGAATTACCTTCATGTGAGATAATGACGACGGTAGAAGCGATGGTATAAACTTAAGCTCACCGGCACCAGGGATTCCCGTTAACCAAAGTAACGACGCCGATTGATCAGTCGGGTTTAACCACCGCTTGAAGGGTCGTTCGTGCTTTATCCAGGAACCCGTATCGTTGCATCGCTTTTCTTTGATCCTTTCGATTTGGCCTTCGTACAGGGTCGGCGAAAGAAATGACATGAAGTCATGCATTTTCTTATCAGTTTCAAACTTGCGGGCTTTCTCATAATATTCTAAGGCTTCCGTGCGAGCGTGCTGTGCGTCGATGATAACATTGAGAGTAACCTCATGTGTGAAAAGCTCCTTGTGCCGGTTGATATTCGATCGAATCAGCTCTAATTTGCCATCTAAATTTGGCCATAGAAGTTCCACCAGCGCTGGCCGAACTAGCGAAATCGAAATTATGGTGAGCCTCGAATGCCGACAAATTTAAAAAAACCTACCGTGACCACTGACAAACTTGTATGTTGCTAAGTAGACGTCTAGAATATCCTCATAGAATAATGCAAGGACAAGGTGAAGTTCGTTGTTGCCTTGGAACCGTTCTGCATATCGACTGAACTGGGGAAGACAATCCCCAATCCTAGTAAAAACATCCACGAGCTTTTCAAAGGAGCGTATGTATATGCTCGACATCTATTCGCGGCTCAGAAACCTCCCTATAATCAGGTATATCGATGAAAGAGCCAACCTTTAGAAGTAATTTTATCGGACCCTATTTAATCAGTACTACCGATCAGACAGCATTCAACGGTGATCATACCCATATCAAAGCCAATATAGCTGGGTTTACTGTTACAAAGGTCTCCACAACTTCCGAGTATTGCTGAAGACAGCCCAAAAAAGGTTTAATCTTTCCTAGAAAACGTAAACTCCGACTTTTGGCCTGTTCTTTCTGCAATCTGTCCGTTTCATCGTAGACATCGTCTATGTTTTTAACCTGTAGGATTTGGTCCCGATGAGCACGGCTCAGTTCTTTGCCGTTGAGGAATTTTGCTCGAGCTTTTTCGAATGCTTCTGGGGCCGACATCGCTGTTGTCTAAGCATGGCAAGTCAAGTTGGGGATTTGAAGTGCTTATCATGGCATGCGAGGCTGCTATGCGTTGGCAACTGGAGCACAGCCACCATAGGCACTTTTTAGAGGAAATGTGCTGAGGGCTGTGCAGGGTATTACACATCCATTGGATACTTAAATCTCAATTATTGTTGGTAGAGAAGGTTACACGGGAGGCGGCTGTGTTTGGCGAACGCCTCCTTCTCCGCCTTGCAAAATAAATTCCGGCTCCCTGTACAAGGAATTTCTTGCAGACATCATGCATGTAGCGTTCGCGAATTTGCAAATTGTTGCAAAACTCATAACAAACGTGTCTTTCTAGGCAGAACAGGGAAAATTCTTCGAGCTGAGAATTTACATAAAGCCTTTTTGACCGATAGCAATAAGGTTAACCTTAACGTTACTTACCTAGTAGCTAACACCGGCTTCGATGGAAAAAGTTATACTATATACAGATGGACGAGCACTTGTGGGAGATGTACATAAAGTACTAGTACATGCAATGTGCGTGGATGCAGCAAGCATGGAAAGTGAGGCTGTGAGCTGTTCCTTCTCACACACTTCTTTATACAGACAAAACCCCATCCAGCGTCAGTTCCTCTCGCTGTTCATTAACACTCACACCGGAATGAATATCGAACAACCACTTTCACACTCTAGTCAGGAGGTGTCTAGAAGAAAGCGAAGACTGTCTTCTGGTTGGGGCACAAACCGCCTTGCCGCGCATCCGCTCGAATCCCCGCACGATTTCCCTGTGAAGCGACCACGGCAAGATAATTTTCTACATATAGCCACCAACTCGGACATCCTACAAGAGACCCCACACGAGCAGCAAAGCTTCGATCCGATAAATTCAGGCCTAATATTTCCTGGTCCTCCTTTGGACATATCCTACGGTGTTGTGGACGATTTGTCCGAGGGATCGTTGCAGGGTTTCGGTGATGCTTATGCAGTGGGGAACTTCCACAATCAATTTTCTGGGCCCAGCACGCATAGTACATGGATAAGTGCCAATAGTTATAGTCAAGAATATCCCGACTTTAATTTCCATCTAAACGTAGAGCATGCTCCATACGATTCTTCCGCCTCATGGAGGTCGCCGTCGTCTCAAGATTCTCCGAGTTTATTCATCCCTTCGTCAAGAGACGATAGTTATACTTACAACTTACAAATCACGGACAAGCACGCAGATCAGGACCCAACCCAACCTGCTCTCAGTCCGGCACAACCCCTACTAGGTTAAGCACTTTGGGTAAGTAATACCGTATGAGGCTGACTGAAGCGCAGAAAACAATACAATGGCAGACGGTGATATCGACGACGATTTTGACATTCCCGACGTACCACAAGTAGAGGAAAATGCAGCCCTTCCATATGAAGTTTGCCTCGGAATGGTATGTAAATTGATACTCCTTTAATACAGTCCCCCGGAAGTGACTTTCTGCAGCTCGAAGACATTACTATGACTTGCTCTCAGAACCTTACCCCACCGGAAGGGAGTGCGCATACTGAGGTTTCCTTGGTGCCAAATGGGGACTGGGTATTTATCCATCGAAAGGGAACTGACAAAGACTACTTGGGCCTCATGTCTGTGCCAGCTGGAAAATTGTTGAGTCAACTCTCATACAAATATTCAGTTCATTTCGAAGCTTTCGTTCCAAAGCTGGAAGAAGGATCTTCAAGCAAAGGTTACCCAGTGCATGTGGTGGTGTACGGTTTGACGAGAGATCTCGACAGCCTTGCGGATGACCTCCATGCTGGCGATATGTATCTGCAGCACCCATATTCTTACGATCAGAAAGTGCCATATCAAAACCCCCAGTATCTTGTAAGGCCAGGAGGAATAATTGAACCTATCAGCCTAGATGACTCTGAATCAGAGACAGATGAGAAAGGGTGTCGCAGCAAAAGAGACATTCAAAACCTAATAACCGATATCTTTGAAAGCGCTGAGGGCCCGGAATATTTTGTTAGCGTGGAAGTTAGCACGCGGATAAAAACAACGCTGAAAAGGTACAACTGATTGATCCATGTTAAAATCCTTGCTGTGTCGCCGAACGGCTAACATCTATGCAGTCATCAGACAAAGGCGCTCTCGCTGATGATGGGAAAGGAGAGTGGGAGAAGAGAAGGCGCTCAGTTTGGTTCTACCTGGGAACCTACTACATTTGGTGAGAAGAAACGGTATTATAATTCATCTATTCCATAGAAGACCTAGGTTTTGATTTTGCGTAGGTACCGGAATACCATTACTGGACGTATGCTGGCAAAAAAGCCACAGGACCTGAGAGGCGGCCTTCTTGCAGACGAGATGGGCCTGGGAAAAACTCTGACAACCTTGTCTCTCATTGTTACTTCGTTAGACAATGTGCAATGTCCTGGTTCCTCGCAAAATGTTCAGAAAGGCCAGAGTCTCAAGAGCAATACGTGCACACTCATTGTGACTACCAAATCGAGTTAGTTTCCAAATATGATATCTACTTAAGCACTTTTCATAACGTTAACGCTTTTTATAATAGTGCTCGATGAATGGGAAGATCAAATACAACGGTCGGTTATTATATCCTTTCCACGAACTTAACTCTGGGCAACATGTCCAATTTATCTAGTGAGATTCTGACGAGGCTCCGTTCAGTCATCTACATTCAGGACTACGAACATCGCGCTTTCACGGTGACAGGAGAGAAAATGATGCCACAAAACTTGTTGAGCATGATGTCGTTCTCACTACGTACCATACACTCATGACCGACTATTTTGCAGCTGGTGGGAAGGCTCCACGAAAGCAGAACGTGGGGCAAATCTTGCACTCAATTTCATGGATGCGTGTTGTCTTGGATGAAGGTTAGTAATCTATTCTTCTAAGGTTAGCTCATCTGCATAAAAACACGGCTTAATTTATATTGCGCCCCCTCCAGCCCATATTATCAGAAGTGGAACCGCGAAGCTGGCTCGGGCAGCTTGTGCCCTACAGGCAAAGTATCGTTGGTAAGGACATTCCTTGTTCCAATCTCTTCGCCGAGTCCACTTGGAAGGAGTTTATTCATGTTCTGACGATTCATCTATTTCAGGTGCCTCACTGGAACACCTCTCCAGAACCGCGTTGAAGACTTTGGGTCACTGTTATCTTTCCTCCGATTGGATGCCTTCGATAAGTTTGAGTCATTTGAAACGCACGTGGCAAACCCTCTCCGGACTGGTAGTAAGGACGCTATAAAGAAGCTACGGCTGCTTGTTAACGCAGTCACTCTGAGGCGTACGAAGCGGTCACTCAGGTCAGAACTCCAGCTGCCCTCTCGAGAGGATCTGACCTGCAAAGTGATTTTTTCAAACGATGAAGAAGAGGTCTATAAACTGTGCCGCGACTACTACTGGGCAGTTGCTAGCGGAGGAACGGAGACAGGCCGGAAAGGATGTCACGGTTTGCTCCAGTGTATTCTTAGGCTCCGCCAGATATGCAATCATGGTATGGAAATGCTACCAAAAGCTCTGCGAGAACGGCTAGAAAATCATCTTGCTGCGTCGCATGGCATGATAGTTGACACTCCTCCATCCTTACAAACCGAAGGGTCATCCATATTTGCGGACACAGGGATTGAATCAAGCCTCCCCCATGTGATTTGCAGATCTTGCGCATCAAAGACACAAGACAACCCCGAGAACGATTCAGAAGATGCTCAACAAGGAAACTCAATCTGTCCTGTTTGTCTTGAGCCTAGCATTAATGCACGGGAGTCTCCGGGTTCGGAAGCGGAATCGCCGGCAAACGAAGAAGTTGAGGGTGTCTATGTGCCTTCATCCAAGGTGAAGGCATTGCTGCAGAACCTCGACGAAGAGCGGAACATTGTGTTCAATGACCAGTCAACATGTAAAAGGTTAATCCTATCCGGCTGCGGAAGAAACGGCATCTGTGCTGACGACTCAGTGTGGTTTTTTCGTGCTGGACGGGCATGTTGGACTTAGTCCAACGTGCGCTTAGAGCTAATGACTTCCTATTCGCCCGTTTGGATGGCTCCATGACTGCAGAGGCCCGCAAGAAGTCCTTAACAACCTTCCGAGAAGATCCATCATGTACCGTCTTATTGGCCACAATCGGCAGCGCAGGTGCAGGGTCAGTAAATATTTCTAGATATCCTCGGCTTCCAAAACTAACTGCCTTCTTACCTTGCAGAATCGATATTACAGTGGCTTCAAGAGTTCATCTCCTCGAACCGCAATGGAATCCCATGGCAGAAGATCAAGCACTAGACCGCGTTCACCGCATGGGCCAAAAACAAAACGTTGTTACCACTCGGTATATTGTTGCCAACTCGATTGATGAAGTTTGTCTACCCATTTCTACTTACTCTCTTGATCTATGGTTGCTGACTTTTGTGCGTACTTAAAGGGTATGAGGAATCTGCAAAGGAAGAAATTGCAATTGGTGGAGGACGCCCTAGGCAACGGCTCTCAGGACAAGCTTAAGGTTTGCGAACCCAGATCCCTCTGTGTACTCTGAAGAATCTGACGTGGAAGCAGCGGCTGGAGGATGCTTTGCTAAAGTGAAGTCGGCGTCGGCGGAACGACAAATATGCGGCGCCGTCTGCTGATATCGGTTCTGCGGCCATAGGAAACTCCGGGTCAAGGACGGAACTGGTTCGGGTGTACTAATTACCTATATACAATTCATACAAAACTAGAACCCAGAACAGTACTCTGGTGCCGGCTTCCTACTGGGGAATGTCCATATATAGAATATAGTCGGCGGAGAGTGTACATGTTCTACCCCACCGGCCAAGTTTCCCACCCACCAAGTAAATTGTGATTTACTATATTTTGATGACTTCCTGGCAACTTCATTAACTAAAGTTTTCAGAAGAACTTCCTGATGGTATCAAGGTGCACAGCTGGAAATATGGGCAGTGAACAGAAGGTTTGGTGCTGTAGCTGTCACTGCTTCTGTCAATCCTGCATCTGAGACTATGACAGTGACTGTAGACAGGCACTATCTGATGCCTTTTGAAGCAAACTTCAGGGGCACATCATCAATGGTCGAATGACAGTGAACAGTAATTCTCAGGCCGAATTTCACTTGTGGTTGTGGTGTTAGGTGTTTACTTGGTGAGTGGGATAGGTCCCCTTGGCCAAGAAGACAACTTGGCCGGTGGGGTAGAACATACATATTCAGTAGAAATACAAGACGTATTCAAGTACTCAAAATATATTGAGGATTCTTTGCTTCCCCATTTCCTCCCTGGCTGCCATTTTAGTCTAGAATCTACCGTCCACCCCTGGAGGTGTCGAGCGAACGCTGCGAGTAATATACTGTCTGAAAGGAACAAGGAAATCCACAAACTGAAAGAACTCAACGACAAGCACTAAATAAGATGCAGCGGTCAAAGACGATCTTACTGCTCAGGCTACACAGTACTTCTTCAAATCAGTTGCTAGTTGCCGAAACTGCTTGAGGTAAGTTTTGATATTGGGTAAAATTAGGTGAACGAATTGTTACCAAGATAGATACTACTGTCAGGTGTGCCATCAACAGAGTTGGATCATTCTGCATGTCCACCGATCTACCGCTCAGCAAAATCCCAGCTTATAAGTAGAAAGCCAACTCGACAATTGCAAAGTCTTGTTATAGCTGCAATCCCCAGCCAATATCGGAAGTGCCCCGTCGCGGTCTTGGATTCTGGGTTGGGTGTAGGTGCCATATGTAAAATTTAAAAGAATGCGTAGTTCCAAACTAACTTTGTTTGGGCATTTGGCCGTTGGATCGATTTTAGTCCAAACGAAAACCCGCAAGTTTGGTTGCTAGACTGTTTGGCCGTTTGGCTGCTTGACCTCCTGGCTGCATTTGAAGTATACGTCTGAAGCACTGACCAGCGCGTTAATGTTCGAATCACTGTCCAACCGAAGCGTCTGAAGCACTGGCCAGTGTCCAAAAGACCTATAAGCTCGGCTACATTCCCAAATACACCGTGTATTTCCAGCTCCGTTCCTTTCCCGCGATGAGGCCCATGGATTCGCGTAGGAATATAATTGAGATAATCGAAGGACGTGCCGGCGCATTCTGGCTAGATGAAAAAGTGTAGTGACTTGATTATGGGATGAGGGGGTTCAGTGGGTAAATGCAATATCCAGATATTCAGTGTCATTTCTTTGATGGAATAGTACTTGATACACCAAGCGGCGAATGAATCATAATTAGAGATAAGTCTCCCCAATCCCATCACACCCAAATTCTGACAATTAACCACAACACACATCTCTCCACTTCTCCCTCCCCACTATATTACATCCAACACCCACACCTCTCCACCCTACAAAGCTTCCTCTCCCCCCACCTCTCCCTCCCCTCCTTCCCCACCACCTCCACCTCCCTCCCCAAAACCCACTCCACCACCTCCCCAACCATCTCCGCCGCCCCCTCAAACCTCGGCCACCCCCAAAACCCCGCCGGAAACCCCTCCTTCACCACAACCTCCACCTCCCCCCACAAGCCCTAACCTTCTCCACCAACCTCTCCCCCTCCCAAAAACACTCATCAACCGTACAAAGCACAACCAAAATCTTCGGCCACCCCATCCCTACCTCCCCAAGTAACGGCGAAACCTCCTCCGCCCCACCTCCATAATACCCATACCCAGCAGTTACATCCATAACCCCCAACGGATCCATCACTGGCACTTGCACCCCAAAATCGGGGTGCACACACCATGGTGTGAGAAGGATTACTCCTGCCACACCTGCCGCGCCATGACGTTGTAGATGTGAGAGGACCATGCTCGCGCCGTTTGCGGTGCCGCTGAGGATCAGTGAGGTGTGGGTTGTGAGGAGGTGGGAGATTGCGGTTTGCAGGTTGGTGAGGGGTGTGGGGTATGTGGCGGGGGTGTAGGAGAGGGCGTAGACTGTGCATCCGGCGGAACAGAGTCGGCAGCAGAAGACTTTGATGGTTAGTGAGGGATGGAGGGTGGAGGAGGTGGAGGGGAGAAGTTACGGTCTTCGGTGTCGAGATCGCCGGTATCCCAGCCGCCGCCGTGGATGTGGAGGATTGTGGCAGAGGAGGACGATGAGGAGTTGTAGACGCGGAGTTTTAGGCCGGAGGGGAGGAAGAGGTCTTGGACATCGAGGGTGTTGAGAGAAAGTTCGGGGGCTTGTGCATTGTTTAGGGCGGCGAGGTGGGAGAGGATTTCTGGGCGGGTGCGACGGGGTGCGGAGGGGTTGAGGAGGGACAGCCAGTTTGTGTAGGCCGGGGATGGGACGGACATTGTTGAGGCGGGGACATTGTTGTGGTTGATACGGAGGCGGGGAAGAGGTGAGGTCGGAGGGAAGATATGCCGATGTACCTGCGTATGCGTATTACACAGATCCTTGCACGGTGCTTGACAATGATGATTGCCGTGTAGTGGAGTAAAACCACAGGGACACGATCCACACCTCCCGCCTGAGATATGCCTGATTATATCTTGCGCAAAAAGTCAAAATAATAAAAGCCCCACGCGGGGGTCGAACCCGCAACCTTGAGATTAAGAGTCTCACGCTCTACCGATTGAGCTAGCGAGGCTGTATATATTAGAGTAATACCCGATGCATATATCAATAACATCAACTGAATTAACCAAACCTCAGCATTCAGCCTGATAAACAAGAGGTCTTTTAATTTCCGGAAAAATTTCCCGAGTTCATCAGGCTGAAGACTATACGCGTAAGTAAAGCCGTTCGGTAGATTCCCATCCGGATCCAGAATGTTTCTAGAATTTCTGGATGGACGCTTTCCATGTCTTGACAGCTCAGAGCATTCACTGGTGAAGAAATTTAAGTACCTGCCTCAGAGTTTTCGTCGATCTGTCTACCGACATCCTGCTTCCACTGCATCCGGTCGTCAAAATAAGGTAAGAGTACATGAAGCAAGCAGCCAGCCGGCCCGATGTGAATAGATATTGTCAGTCATCCCACATCTCTCTATCGCGTGCTTTGTTCGGTGAAAAGATTATCCCCGCGGTATATCAGCATCTCAAAAGCGTAAACTCCGAACTCGTCGATTTTGCTTGCCGATTTACGTTCCATCTTTGAGTTCAAAGGCATCGAGATCACTCAACAGGAGCAGATTAAAGGAGAAAAAAAATCGGTTATTCTCAACTTTTGCTGCAGGTGGTACATTGCGGGCTCACATGCTGCAATGCAGGTCCTGTTCTTGCTCTGCCTCTAATGCAAGGGTTACTGGCGGTACCTACATACATTAAGGTACGAGGTACTAAAAGAAGTACCTCAACAGTTTAATATTTCATTCACAAAGCCGGCGCTCAGGAACAATGCGATGTTTGTTCCATTTCTTTGCCCCCCCTCCACCACCTACGTAATGCGCCTAATTCTTCACGTTAACGGTGATAGGAAGAAACGGCTCGGGCGGCTCGCCTATCACGTTGAGGATTAGTATGATCTGTTAGCGGCATGTACCGAGCGCAGCAGCAAAAGGGCTCGAGTGAGACCTGACCCACGAGGCAACTGGATTAACTAGCTCATGGGACCAGTTGCTTGCAGACGCATACGCAGCCCCAGCACAGGCAGACATATTCTGAATCGCCAGCCTGCGGCAAGTGTTATACTACTTCTCCGATTTGATTTGCCCCTTGAGTTTTTTTCCCTGTGGGAGTGGAGGGGTTGAGGGAGAGGCTAAAAACCTATCCGTAAGTAACTTTGCATTGGGGTGGCTTTGAACCTTTCAGCGCCAAGGGGTGCAGATTCCCTCCCCCGGCTGCAGTGGCCCGCTACGACTATATTGACTACTCCAAGCGGTTTTTGGAACCTAGCCCCGAATCGTAGAGAGCGGGGAGGAGGAGGAGGAAGTAGATATGAAGCCAACCTCCTCCTCCTCGAAAACTCCTTCCTTTCAAGAGTTTCTTCTTGGATGTTTCCCTTCTCACGCCTGTTCGCAAACGTCTGCCCGCGAGACGGATCCGGAGTCGATCTTCGAATATTACAACTGCGACAATAACCACTGCACCGCCTCCGAATCGTCGAGCGATTACTACATGATTGATTGACTGATTGATTCATTGATTGATTGATTGATTGATTGATTTGTTATTTCTTAATTGACGACAAAAAACCGCACGAACGACGAAAAAACTTATCCTATATAATAATAATCAAACCCCCAGCTTTTTTTTCGGATTCGGTCAACGAATATTTCTTCAACAGTTATAATTTGCGTCTTTTATTTGTGTGTTTATTTCGGGATACCCTGACATTGTTTTTACTTTCACAAGCCAAATTCAAACACGCAACACGTACCTAATTTCACGAGCCTTATCTGAGCTCGCGCCCGCATTACATTCAACCACCATACCACCTGACCACATCATAACTCACCTCTTCCCCTCACTCCCTCGCTTGTTCTCCATCTCGTCATTATGGATCACCACGACCGTGCCCAAACTCCACATTCTTTTATGTCCGTCTCAACCTTCGTTTCATTCGCGTCTAACTCTCCTGCTCCCGAACCTCCATCAGCAACACCACGAATGGCTTCAGCCGGAGGACTACCTTTCGACGAACACATTTCGCCAAATGGGGGTGGATTCCTGGGCGCAAGAAAGGCAGACACGCTACGCTCGCAGATGAGGGCAAGAACACTCAGCAACGTTTCCTGCATTTCGAACTCAACGTGGTGGAGCGCAGTAGCAAGTGTTTCCAGCGAGCCCGAACAGCAACATCAGCAGCAGCAGCAGCAGCAGCAAGAAGAGAAGGAGATAAAACTAGGAACGCCGGCGCCTGCGGTGGTGCGGAAAATAGATTCTGCCGTAGCGCTGGAGGGGGTTCAGGAACGGCGGGAAAGCATTGCGTCTTCATCTCGGGGGTCTACATCACAACGACGGAGCCCAAAGCAGAAGAAAGAGAACGAGCGACCCAACAGCAGCAGTAGCAAACCGAAGCTGCTATCACGGCAATCTTCAACTTCTGCATCTACCGTCACCATGGTGAACACTACACGCTCCTTCCGTCGTCGCTCAACCTCAGTCGGCACCGAAACCCCCTCCACCTTCACCGTAACCCCCTCCGACTCCAGCCAGCGTAAACTCCGCCCCTCCACCGCCGCCGCGCCCCCCGACTGGGCCTCAGCAGAAGCAATCATCGAATTACGCCGACAAAAGCGCCGAGAAATCGAGCAATCACTAGAACAAAAATATCCGAACGACCGCTGCCACGGCGAGTTCCTCCCATTCAACACAGACTTCAGCCACTCCGCCGATTCCCTCTCTCCCGTCCGTTTCCTCTCCCCCTCCTCTCTCCGCCAAGTCTCTTCCTCCGGAACCATGGTCGCTACCGCCTCTACCCCCGTCACCCCACTCGACCCAACAATAACAACCTGGAAAAACCTCGACTCGTTACGCGCCGAGTACGCCGCTGCCGACCGCCGGAAGAGCTCCGCGTGGGGGTGGATACGGCGACGGGTGCTGTGCGGGGCCGGGATACTGGGGTGTGGAGGGAAGAAGGAGTTCTGGGAGGATGGAGATGAGGATAAAGGGAGTGTACGACGGTATCGGCTTGAGCTTCCAGATCGAGATGAAGGCGCAGTGAAGGCACTCCCCGTGCGTGTTCGCAGCGTAGATACTAATATAAAGCCTTCTACCACCGCCGCCGCCGCAGGGACACACCTGTGTGTGGAAGCAGACGAGGACGGGCCAGAGAAATGGAGTGTGGTAGGGGTGTTGGAGGGAAAGAGGGTACAGGATGACGTTGGGTTACCACCAGGGTTTAGGGAAGAGGAAGCTGCAAGTCCGTTTTTGGCGAGTACGGTTAGAGGCGTGGTGTAACTAATACTATATTTGTTCGGAGTAACTTACCCGTTTAGAGTGCGAATGATTTTTTGGATTGGACTCCGTGTAAGGCAGCTTTGCTTTGTTTTTTTGTTTTTTGGTGTTGCGGGTTTTATGTATGCTTTTTTCTACTTTTACTTTTGCTTTTATTTTTACTTTCGAGGGATTGGAGTTTTTTGATTTTCGATTTTCGATTTTTTTAGTTGAGTGAGAGGGGGTGTTTGTTCTATAAGATACATTGGTGGATGATGGATGATCGTGTGTATATTTTCTGTTGTTTGCTTTGTGTGTAAATGATGAAGAAAGAAGAGGTGTGTTTTAGTTTTTAGAGATTCAACTTGAAAGTCCAATTCGCCGTGGTCGTGGTGTTTTGTTTACGCAAATCGTTGCCGTACAGAGTTGAAGTGTGTGTCACATGGTTACTCTAGTCTGTCAGCCGCTTTCTAAATCCGCTCACACGGAATAAAAAGCGTCGAAACAGATTACTCTATGGTTACTCTACTTTTAGAGGGAATGTGATTTTCATGATCTCCTGCCAATGGTGCTTCGCCGCAGACTTGGGAATGTGGTGAAACAGAGGTGAGTCTTCACATGTTCCGGGGGACTCTTATACACGTGCCATTCACTCCTCGGCCTTCTCATGCTCAAGGCTGTGATATGGAGTTGGGAGTACAGAGGGCGTGAACTCAAGACTGTCCATAGAGTTTGTGGAGGTGGTCCTTTCATATGTGAACTCCTATCGTATGCATTAGTAAGAACATGCCGGAGTGATGATATGGAATTGGACCTGAGTAGTAGACGTGTTATTTTATCTAGATTTATAAATACACTGTACTGCGCTGCAGAGTTATTTTTCGAACTTGATAAGTCAAAGGATTATCTATCGATTGCAAGCGATGAAGATTGAAATCGAATGATTGGTTATGATTCTGCGTTGTAATCATATTGCATTCGGCCGCTTGCGGCCATGGCATTTAAATATGCTTTTCCTTGACACTTCCACCGTGGAGGCTTCTAGCTCATGGTTCCTCCCATCCACTACCCTTTCATGCCCTTAAAACAAACAAATAAGACATACTACTCCCCCTCCTTCTCCTCCACTCCCACTACCCTGCCCACGTCTGTGTTTTCGAAAAAATTCAACAGTCTAAGTACATACTTCACAGCCGACATCGGGACTTCCCTCCTGCTCTGCCACCCCTTGCTCCTTCCAAAAGTCCTTCTGCTGCTGCAAAGTGTGGGTGGGTCTGCAAAATCCGATGGGCGATAATGATGAAGAGAGGAAACTCTATGGATTTTCTGGAGAAACCTCCCCTAAGCAGCCAGTCTAGTCAAGTGGGTTTGTCTCCACTAAGGTATATATCTATAGATATTTGTAATTATCTATAAATACCAGCGCATATCTGCGCCAAGGTAGATATCTGTAGATATCTGAAGACATCCAGGCTTTTCTAATCATTCATCTGGTCGGTCTATGCCAAGGGCGGCTTTGGAAACAGCGGCCGGGCCGGTCTTTGGATCTATAGATCACCGGTCGATCTGACCGCTTATGAACTTTGACCCCTCACGAACTGCTGTACAGATAGACGTCCTTGATCCATTTGAGTAATTTGGCGTACACAGAAGTGTAGGGTGTAGAGGTGTGCTACGGGTATCTAGGGCTTGTAGTTAGGGCTAGCGATAGTCGACATTTGGCACTCTGCCACTTTACACATAACTCATTACACACACCGATACACGCTCTCTAGATTTGCTGCGTACGTGCATATACGAAGACATACGGGTACGTCCTACAAGAAGTAGTTCGTAGCTAATCGAGTATGAGTATTTGTTATGGAAGTTTAAATAACGGTAGGTAGTGAGAAAATAAAGTCGGCTTCCACCAACTGTGTTATTATATTACCGCTTCCTCCGTCCACTGTTCCACCATTATATCTTGTATGTTGGGTTTCTTAGATCCCGAGAATACTCAAGCTATAGCGATGCTCTACTCGGAACACCCGAGCATACTCTCCTCATGCCCATCACCAACAAGCAGTACATGCGAGTACACTAGCATACGTCCTACGTCATCATACACGAAAAACACAATTCTTTCGTCATATTATATCTGAGTACGTATTTCACATTATCACTCCGCTCCGGCATTCCATATCTTCCCCGATAAGCCCTCTACGGGTGGCCATTTCCAGACACAAACACAACCATAACAGCCATATAACTACATCTCATCAGTGCATTTCTCATCCAAACGACCCAAGGAAACCTTACCAAGAACCAGCAATTAATAGATCTGATGTACTTGCCCTCCCAAAAAATGACATTGTGAGGATAAAAGCTGCCATAGAAAGCAGTATCACCATGAACCTAACCGCCATGTTGGAGATACAATATAGTACCCCCAGTGGCACCAGGAGCAGCGATACCGCAATCCAGACTATCAAGGACTTACTCCATACTTGCATCGACGTCTTACAGAAGATATGCACGTTCTCGTCACGTGAAAATCGCTGAGGCGGTTTCTAGTGAAGTTAGAAATATCTATTTGCGAAAGCGATAGGAAGGAAGAAGACCATACTCGGCCAAGAAACCTGTTGAATCTGATCATGAAATCTTCAAGCAAAGGTTCTATAAACTTAATACCAGCATCCTGAGTTCCCAAACAACTCATAAGATCTTGGCTTTGTGACAAAAATTGCGTTTCCTTCCTGGCAATAGACGCGTTCCCGTCAATCCAATTTCTAAGACTTGTGACATCGCGAGGCTTTGGGTTTTCGAAGCCCATTACTGTGCGGTATCGTTGCATCTGCTCATCTATACCCATTACATTATTCTCCGTCCTCCCAGCCCAGCTACTAGGTTGGAACGAACCATATTCGGCCAGTTTTTCTTCGAGATTCTTCATCACCTCTTTTCTTTGTTGGTTTGTATCTCTTCTCCTGTTTCCGAGGAAAAGCTCACATGGTTCTTCCCTGTCGATTCGATTGAGCTCTTCTTCGAGGACGCAAATCTCGTCCTGTTTATACAACAACAATCGCATGCGGACTATCATAAATCGTCGGATGATGGAGAATGATGGCTGGCAAGCCGTTATTGCCGAGAAACGTGGATAGCCTTGTTGATGGTTCTCTACTATATTTTGGATGGGTGTTAGTTCAGGCAGGCTTTGAAGAATCTCGCGATCACAGACATTGTAGGGATGTATCGACCTTAGACGGCGAAGGATTTCGGGTGTCTTCTGCGGCCATGAACCGGGAACACAGCCATTTGACGCCCAAGAGGTTTAGGAACCGGGAGGCTATGGTTGTTTTTCGGGGGTTTTGGGATGAAACTGGAGCGGGCAGTACAGAGTCTGGGGCAGTAAGTGTCAGTAATGCAGACCGGTGAGCGCTTGATAGGGCTGTTAATTACCTCCATGCACAGACATTTTCATTGAATAATGGCGAGAGAAATGAAAGGAATGAAAAGATCGATTCTCTAGCTGACAGATAAGCCCCACTTTGAATTAATTACAGAGGCTCTAATAGATGAAGGAGTCACGTCACACGATTTGATGCCTACCTTTTAGAACAGTAGCGGGGAATGTGAGCTCAGCCAACATGCACATGTACACCGCCACAATCAGTCAAATCGATACGTCTCCAGATGATTCCACGGTTTCAGCTGTTCTTGTGAACCAGCTTGTAAGCGAGCTGCGAACATAGTCAGGTTTAAGCGCGTCAATGTCTTTTAAAAGAGAGAGTATAACGAGTATATAAATGATCGATTAATTTATAACATATAATAAAGAAAAAATCATCCTGTTAAGCTCAACTGAAAAGCACAATCTAACGTCTACTTGAGGTTTTCGAGGCATGCCTCATAACAACTTCATATACACCACCGCGAGTTGAAGTTATCTGAGGCGTCCATCCTAATCCCTCCTTACACGCCTCTGATACCCTACTAGAATCCTCGGCTATATCTAAAAGAAACTCAGCCATTTTCTCATTTTTCCATTCATAGGCAATAGGAAGCAGAGCAAGAGCCTCTTCCCGTCCAATCAATACCCCTCCATGGATTAACATTCGCAACAACTTCACGCTACCAACTAAAACGGCCTCCTTAAGGGTTTTCCCCTTGATAACGCTAGGATCAGCACCCAGTGCAAGTAAACTCTCGACAACAGTCTTCGCCCCGCTCTGAACTGCAGACTGCAAAGCATTCTGAGGCGTGAACTCCTTCCCACAATGGACCTTAAAATCGGCTCCGTGATCCAATAAGAAATGAGCAATCGATGGGGTCGGGGGCAATTTCAATGCCGCCATCAATGCAGTGTGGTTTTCGAATCCACCACAGGCGTCAATATTGGCATGGTATTCCAAAACTAGCAGCTCCACCAACTTGTAATTTCCCCCATAGGCAGCGGCCTGTAAAGCTGTCCAGAATTCACCACCCTCGGCATTGACGTTAGCTCCGTGGCTGAGAAGTATCCGCACAATGTTGATATCAGACCGAATTGCTGCGCACTGCAAAGCCGTATGATACCGCCCACATTCGGCGTTGACATCTGCCCCCTTAGAAATCAGAAATCTTACGAGAAGCTCCGAATCTCCGGGTCCTAGTATCGCAGCTTGCAGAGCATTCCCGAAACGACAAATATATTTGTGGCATCTTTCTATGGAATTCACATTGGCACCGTATTTCTCTACCAAAAGCTTCACAATTTCCAGATTCTGTACTGATGCCGCTACCGATAACGGGAACAGAGTCTTCACAAACATGTCGTCCATGAGATGCACGTGCCCGTGAGCATCTGCCCCTTTCTCCAATAAGAAACGTATAAGCTCAATGTTGCCACTGTAACGAATAGCGCCACACAGCGTGGTTGCCCAAAGGCTAGCTCCAGGAAAGTACTCGTTGATGTCATGGCCGCGTTCCAATAGATATTCCACTCGCTGTATCTGTTTCGTAAAGATCGCGATATTCAATTCACTCCCACAGTATCGTAATGCGCGGTGTTGAAATTGACTGTCTATATGTAGTCTGTTTTGCTGCGCATGCTGACGTCCCCACTCGCACTGCCTATGTTTGTCCACTGCTGGATGCCGACTAAAGTGAATGCCGCTCTCAAAGTAAACACAGTATTCCAAAAGATCTAACCCTTCGGTGCATTCCAAAATATCACTATCATCTCTCGCCCCAGACCTCGGCACGGCTGGAAAGAACTCTCGAATGCCAGTCAGATCGAAACCAAGCTCTAGCAATTTATCAATGGCCGCAGTATTGTTAGCAAAAACTGCCCATTCCAATGCTGTTCCGGCCGGCCATCGAAAGGGAAAGAAAAATGCTGGGATGTCGGGGTTACAGACATGTTCGGCAAAGACATGTTCTTTGACACAAAGGGCGTCCGCAATATCCGGGATATCTTTGGGGTCGAATACAAAGAGCCAATGAAGCGGAAGTGTGCCTAGGCTTTTGCTGGCGATCTCTGGTCTTGCGCCATACCGAAGTAGCAACTTAGTGCATTCTGCAGATCCAGCCATACATGCCTTCATAAGCGGGGTTTCGCCTCGAGCGTCTAACTCGTCTGGATATGAACCTTCTTTTCTCAATAAGTGTTCAAGCTCAACCGTCTTCCCGAGTGCTGCAGCATGATGTAACGGATAGTGCATTTCTAGTGGTTCGAGAGGGTTTGTAAGAAGCCCAGATAAGTTGGGCTTGCAGTTCTGAGACATTGTGTAATGTGTGTTGTACCCCCCTTTCTTCCGAAAGCGTCGTTTCGCATCAGAATATCGCTGTGGGTTTTTTTTCTTGGAGGTCCCAATCCAAAACCAATCCGTAAGATACTGCCGTCCAGGACCACTCCGGATCGAGCAAAGCTTTTTCGGGTAGTACTGACACAAAGTGGCGGATTAGGGCGCCTGCTGCAATAGATCCTTTTCGTGCTGAAGACAGCAAACAAAATGCCCGTTGCTGCATATAGATGTGAGCCGGGATTGGATAGTCGAACTTGTGGGATGTCCGACTAAAAGCCATTACTAGAATCTCATGGGGGGTGAATTCTGACCCGACAACTTCGGTGGTGGTGGTGGTGGCTAAGTGGTTGTTGCTTCGAAAGATTATGTCAATACCGTCGAGATACGCCTTCACTAGTGCAAGGCGACCATCTTGACCAAGGTTTGTGAACAGCTCAAAATAGTTGCTCCAGGCAATTCCGTCTGTATGGTGGTCTTCTATAGGTGCGCACTGTTGCTGTAATGGCTTCTTTCCCAAGTTTGCTATTGTGGTTTGGTAGAGTTTGTAGTCGAAGTCTTCGCCCAAGCGTTCAATCACGCCGGCATGCGTCATAGCCTCTACCGGCCTTTTAAAAAGCTCTTTGGCCCTGTCGCGCCATTAGCTAAAATAATAGTGGTGTACTATCAGTGGATTCTGGTGAAATACCAACCTGTCTCAATGGAATATACTTCAGTACTATCCAAGCTAAGGTTTGTAGAAACGTCTTTCAAGCTAGAGTCGCGATCCTGTGGCATGTTCTGGAGTAAAGACAACATGACTGCCTGAATTTTCGTCTTAAGAGATTCTGGAAGCTCGGATGACTGTAGGAATAAGGTTGCCATGCTCAGTGCAGCTTCCGCCCGGACTCCACCTTTGAGCGGACATTCGCCATCCGAAGATATCACACTCCATACTAGCAAACCAAACGAAAAATAGTCGCATCTAATAAGTTCACTGACCGGGATTTCACGTCTGAGCTCTGGTGCTTGCCATCCCGGAGTCCCAATGTCACTGTCGCACCTTGTAGAGTCGCCCTTGGCTTCCTCTTCTTGAATCGACAAACCGAAGTCAGAAATCTTTGCGACGCAGCAAAGTTCGTTGCGTTCAGCGGGATAAACAAGAACGTTGTCTGTTTTAATATCACCGTGAATTATTGCCGAATCATGCACTGCAGTCAACGCATTGCACACATCGAGACACAGCTTCTGGCGAATGGCAACCGGAAGGCCTCTTTTTCTGGTGGCTACAATCAGATCTCTCAAAGTGCAGTTGGCATGCTCGACTATCAAAATCGGACTGATTGGGTTCATGCAGGTACCATTGGGTTGAGGGTCAAAATCCAGGCCCCAGCCTAAAATCTGGACGATATTTCTGTGGTTACGTAAAGGACTGTGACATAAAGCAAGAACTTCTAGCTGAAAATTGTGAAGTTGGTCTGGGCTTCCAAATCCCAGTGGTAAGTTGGACCTATTGAGATTTTGGTCGGAGAATGGTATTGTAAACAGAGTGCGTTTGATTGCAACATCAATACCAGATCTTGGAATTTCCCGTTTCCACACCTTCTTCGTGTTGTCGATGTAAGGTTGATCAATGATGTATGAAGTTTTGTCCCCTACGCCATGGCACTGCCCGTAAACTTGAAATTGAGCGCCTCTGCCCAAATGCTTGGCTTCGTGAACCCGCATTAGAAAATGGGGACCGGAAACATCGCTACTTTTCATTACATCGATGAAACTTGATAAGCTTCCAACGATCGAAGCGGAGGGGGGGGGAAGAGGATATGATTCTGATCCATTATGGCTTGGCCGATCATCGGACCGGCGGATCGAGGCATTGTAACTAGAGGTGGTACATTGAGAACCGAGGTTCGTATGGGAAGAGGATGACGAAGATACGGCCCGTCTCCTTGAAGCATCGTAGATGGAGGAGGTTTGTGGGGTGTCCATGTCTAAAGTAGGCGTCGTCAAAATGGGGTTTATTTACTGGGAAAGAGACAACTGATGCTCCCCTGTGAGGCGGATAGTTAAAAGCATAGTGTGCAGTATTCCGCACGCCCCTGAAACCTTGTCCGATATGCACAGCCTCCGCAGTTTATGATGCATGTATCCTGAGCGAGTTTAGCCATTGGTGGTTCACAGCGGGTAAATTTTCATCTTACAAGCACTGCCAATATTATATGCACAGCCCGATAACGGAGATATCTATACTGAAGCTTTAGGCAGTAGTTGAGTACCGGTATGGAACGTATGGAAGCTTGGGACAAATTTTGGGATAATATAACTACTTAATACTCCCATAGATATTTTTGTGTATCAAATTAAACATTTTCCATTTAGTCTCCACACCCCAGTGTACATATTCGGTGTAAGGAAAAAGTTTTGAGATGCACGAGACCAAAAGAAGCAAAAAGCTAAGTACACTTTTGCTGGATATCCTGCCAAAGGATACTTGTGAGAAAAGCAAATAATGGCCTCTGCATCTCAGAACTTTCTCCCTGTCCCGAGTACCTAGTACATGATTCGAAGGGTCGTTTGGACTGTTGCCTGGTTGGCCCTGCATTTCAGTGCCCTGTTACATACGTTGGTTTAATTTTCTGGAACATAATCTGAATTCAACCTTTCTTCAACCAGTTCAAACCGTTCGAAGTCACCGAGCACATACCTCCATTTATCCGAAGCCTGAAGTCAACCATGGATACTATTCAGCAACCGGCCCGCCCAGCAGATCTTGATGTGAAAGCGGGGCTCACTCAACAGCTTGAGGGCCGTTTCCCTGTGTCCCGCTATGACTATGATGGCGTATTCGTCCTTGTGATATACTGGGAGGAATCTGACCATGTAGGATTCGAAACGGAAGCTCGGCAGGTTCATGACCTCTTCGTGAACGATTTTCGCTACCATGTTCAACTTCTGGCAATACCTGCAGTGAAGAGCCACTCATACGTCGAACTACAAATTATCGATTTACTACACAAGAACGATCATTCGTCACATCTACTCATTGTTTACTATGGCGGGCATGGAGACAGGGATGATGGTAGGAACCAAAAAAATCAATTACGTGAAAAAAGATCTGTGTGGGCAGGGTTAGTTGGATTCGCATATTTGTTGCATCCAGGACTTAAACTCATTCTCGGAATTTAGATGCCAAAGGGGCGGAACTACGGTTAATTGGTACGAAATTCAGCCTCGGCTGGAAAAAGCCGAAGCAGATGTTCTGATTCTTCTGGATTGTTGCTACGCTGCACAAGCGGGCCGAGGACGTGAGCAGAAAGAGCCAAACAGATGCGAACTGCTTGCAGCCTGTGCGATGGGAGTCCCGACACCGGCTCCCGGCCCGAGGTCTTTTACAACAGCTGTAATCAGAGAGATGAAGATTATGTTATCCAATTCAGACGAGGTTGTGATAACAGAACTGAACCGTCGGCTCCACAAACAGGAAAGCAAAGTCGCGCAATCACCGGTGCACATTGACCTAAGGGGAGCATCCCGAAGACGAAGCATTCGACTACAGCCGCGGATCGAGACGGCGATTGAACCAATACCACAACAGCACCAACAAGATTATGTTAAAATGAAGGTTTCGGCTTATGGACTTGCTGATACTTACCCCGAATTGGCGAAATGGCTTAAGACAGATCCTCCGCGCAATATTTCAGCCATCGAGATAGAGGAGGCTGTTTGGGCTCCAAAGAGAATGCACGATTTTATGTACGACAAATCGTTGCCTGGTGAGGAGCCAATATACAACAGACTCGCGGAGGTTGAAAGGGACGACGTGGACCGATCTTGGAGATCTATGGAAAACTTCTTCTCGACTATCTCTGGCGCTAAGAATGTTATTGGCGTAGCATTGGGGCAGGGCGAGACAGCCTTTCGACATTTACAAGTTCTGACATCCACTTTCCGCGGCGCGATACTACGAAGCCTCTCGTCTCTCCCGGAGTTCGATGAAGCCGAACAGATCGAAAAGCTTGTGCATAACGAACAAGTCCAGGCTGCTGGCCTCTCAGAACCTCTACAAATTCGGAAGATTATTGTCACTTCTTCGCCTCCTTCAGACGATCTGAAAATTGATTGTGCTCCGTTCAAAAGCCAATCTAGCAATGATGTTCTTCCCGATGGAACGCCAGTTTTCATCGAGTACAAAGATTATATCAAGGAAGATCGTTTCCGTCATGGTCAGGACTTGGCGTATGTTGCTCGGATTGAGAAATTAGCCAGACTATTGAATATTCCGACAACTAAGTTCCACACCTTGAAGTGCATGCACTGGTTCGAAGAACGAGAAAAATCACGATTTGGTCTTGTTTTTGAGATACCCCACGTCTACGAGAGCAAGCTGAAGAGTCTTAAGGACGTCATCCAAAACGAAAAAGGGGCACTTCGCCCCTCGCTTGGTGAACGCTTCAGGATAGCGTATGAGCTGGGTTTAGCCTTGGAGGAGTGGCACTCGGTGAACTGGGTGCATCAAAGCATATGCAGTCCGAAAGTTCTCTTTTTGCAGCCGAAAAGTCCCAATCTTGACACCACAAATTGGGACTATTCATCGCCATTCCTCGGTGGATTCGAATACGCACGTCCAAACACTGAGCCTTCTACTCCACGCCGCGTTGAAGACTTCGAAGTCAACGTCTATCGTCACCCTTCAAGACAAGGCATACCCACCGAACAGTTCCACAAGGAACACGATCTGTACTCATATGGAGTCTTGCTCTTAGAAATAGGTCTCTGGCAACTGGCAACCGATCTCTTTAAACAGAGAGAAGTAAGATCCGAAGTTGGAATAAAGCCGAAGAAACTTCGAGAGGATTTACTTAGAAATGCCAAAACCCGTTTGCCGCTCTACATGGGGAAGGATTACATGGAGGCTGTCTGCATGTGCCTAAGTGGCGATTTTGGAGTTGAGGTGGACGACAAAGCGCAAACTCATCTACGAAAGGCATTTCACGAGAAAGTCATTGATGTGTTGGCTGGTGGGCTCAGTTTGCGTTAAATTACCGTGATCCTATTATCAATCAACAAAGGTAAGGAAATCTCCAGAAACAACCTCCCCCGAAGACCAAGCCGATCCATCCTCAAGACAAAGCCGATACTGCTCGTTGCCGCATACCGCAGATACAATGCATAACTCCTGGCTGGAGCTACGTCCGGGGATATATAGCCAAACCTCATCGCCGACTGCGAATCTATGGCCCTTCACGGTGTTAGGTCAACGGGTAGTTCGCTGCTGATGATTGCATTTCTTAGGATGTGTACGAACATTGCCGTATGTAGTCACCCGCGGCCGAATCTGTGGTTCTATATCTTGATCGCGGTTGTTTTGCTTCTAGTTATTGGCGGAGGGTCGAAGTTAGTGATAAGAACGTGGATGATGAATAATTATAGTTTTATTCCTACAGAAGTATCTGGAATCGGATCTTGAGCTCCAGTCTTCTTGTATCTGGGTAGAGTCGTTAGTTTTGAGACTCATGGGGCTGGGAAATAGCTACCCTTCGTCTGTCATGCTGAGCTTGAGTCTTTATTTTCCCGAAGATAATAACGCTAGTATTTTAGGCTATTCGTTTCGTGGAAGCAATAATAGGTGTTTAAATCTTCCCAGCACCCGAACTACTTTTCTCGCCCATAGCCACCTTTATGTAACCATTGAGTCATAGGTAGAATTGACGCGGGGGCACGGGAGGGGAAACCAAAAGGTGTTACACGAAACGAACAGGGCTGATATGTCACAATATCACTGGAGGACGGCAAATACTGCATGCTTCCTACAGATGTGTAGTTATCGGCATGTAGATAGGTGTGGTAGAAGCAGATGCTATGTGTTTTAAAATGCATCACATTGTGCTTCTAGGTGCAGCAGATGAAAATCAAGTGTTGACAGGCTCAGTGGACATCACAGCTCGTTGACATAATATGCATCCTTTCGGATCTAAGCTAATTTCTATGTTGGATTCCCTTCGCATAGATAGAGAGAGTGCTTCTGGTGGCGGATGAGACCTGAACAAGAATATTCTGTAGTTTGCAACTCGCTTCACAGCTTATCACGATGACTTATTACATCGAGTGCTAATTTGTGATACGCTGTGAACACCCCCGTCTTTGTACTTGCAACGACTCAGTAAAGATCCACATTGCCTTTTTTTTACCTCCTTTGGTCCTCTGAATAGGTTGGAGAGGGTGAAGGTAGGTGATTGAGCTCCACTTGGCAGACGCTCGATGAAACGGCAGATGAGACCATGGGTCATGAATCATGAACATTTAGGTGTGAGTGAAACTCTCGTCATCACAGCCCAAACGATTCCGCAAAACGATTCTTCCAGCGTTTATAACATACTCAGAGGAAAAGGTCTACAGAAAGCAATAACCACTCAAGGGAATAGGTTTTATATCATATATTATAACTCGAAGTTCGCTCATGTGCTATGGTAGCGCTAAGTTCACATGTCCTCTTCTTTCTCCACTCTACTTTTGAACGAGAATTCCACAATGGGAGACTCATGGAACGACCAACAATCATATCTCCCCCGAGAAAATAGAGCATACACTGACTAACGGCTTAACTAGTGTTGTCGTCTCGAACTTACGGCTACAGTGGACATAGGAGTGTATCCCAAGATTTGGAGGTGAAATACAATCCCTCGTATTTACAGTTCTGTGCACAATCAAGTACTGTTCTAACATGAGTGTAGTATCCAAACAGATCTACCACAGACTTTGTTTGAGCTAGCCCCACCAAGATCCCTTCCTGCTTCTGCTCGACATTGAATCAATGACTTCGCTATGCCGCCCACGCAGGTCCAGCATCCAGGGAGCCTATCTCCACTGCTCCAGGAACCTCTGAACGCCACTGACAAGCAACTCATGATCCTCCTCCTGTTTCAACCCACTCACCACAATCGCGGCCACCACTCCTCCACGCCCTCAATCCTAACCGGAAACCCTCCACCATGGCATGCATACACTTCATCCACAGGGAAATTTTCGCTCATTCGCTCACCCTTCAACCCCTGCGCGCGGAGCTTCTCGCCCATATACAACGTCGAGCAGCCATGGCGGAAGACAGTCGCAGCTTTTCGCGACAACCAGCTTTCCGAATCTGGAAAGGTTCCCGAGCGGGAGACGGTGGCGAATAGGATTTGCCCTGAAGGAGAGGAAATACGGATTGCGACTGGAGTGTTGGGGTACTGCACAAGTGCTTGTGCACGGAGGTCGCAGCCTATGTCGAAGACATCCTGCACGGTGAAGCGAGGGAAGAGAAGGGTCTCTTGTTGCGTTGCAAGGTCGGAGGGCTACTTGGGTGCGTGCAATGTCAGTGAGAGGTGGGTATGAGGGATGAGGGTTGGGGAGATTACGGTAGGCATCTTGATATACGAGTTGCTTTTGCGCTAGGATCGGGGCTAACGGATGTGCGGGGTGTTGGCTTATCAATTCGGAGCACGGATAACGTACAGATCCCCGGATTCCCGCGCCGAACCGTTGGTTTCGTTTTTTTTTTCGCGGCGATGGAATACTAGCAACGACGATACCTATGCCTGGCGGTGACCCCTTCTTAGGATAGTAATGGATAATACCTTCCAGAGAATCTATTGTCAAGGACAGACTTGATTCATCTCGTCACACTGATGGTGATTTAACGCTGGAAATTGTGGCAATCGCTCGGCGCGCGTAGTCTTTCTCAGCATAACCTTGATTTATTCCGCGGTTTACGCTATTTTGTTTTAATCAGTTAATCTCGCTTCACATGATGCTCGTCTACCTTCTCTACTTTCATGGTTTATACCTGCCCACACTTGTCTCGTTGCCGAAGGCCGCGACACCGATTTTAGGTAGTTTTTGCGGTCATGGATTTACCTGATGTTATCATACTGTCGACCGGTCTATGGTGCAATTGAAGTAGAGTACAACTCCACTGGTACGAACTAGGTGGGATCTCGGAAATGGGCAATAACTACCTAGGTAGGGAGCTCGGAGAAGGCTTTTGTTGCGGTGGAGGAAGATTGATATTTAGCGCAGAAAAGGAAAAGAAAAATGGCAAGATATGCAGCACGCATGCAATCTGCAAGGACGAGTACGAGAAGCGGCAGCGCATGACTGATCGCGATCGGTAACTACTGGCGGAGACGGATCAAAAACACTCCGGAACTGCGGAGCCTCCGGAAACCCGTGCAAAAGTAAAAGGATGTGCCAGCCTGACGACGGTGTGCTGTTCTGACTCAACCCAAGACTTAAAGAACTGGGATGGCATGATACGTTTGTATTGTCTTGCCAACAGCACACCACATCAGCACATCAGCATCAGCAATTTCCTGCAGGATCCGTGAAATAGGGAATCACACCGGATCTCATAAATTCCATTCGATATCCGCCTCCTTCTCCTCTTGCCATCTTCTATGAACCGAATCCACAACAAGCATACAAAGTGTAGCCACCTCCGCAAAACCACCATTAAGCTACCGGCTATCTAGGCGTACACATCACAAAAACCAAGACTTTACAATGCGGCTACCACTAGTTATCCTAGCAGCTATTGCGACCACTGCGGCGGCGACGGCAGGTTCGGCTTCAGAGTTTGGCATAATTCCAAAGGTGGACGAGTTGCAGTATATCGAATTTGAGGCATCACAGTGTGGATTAGAAAGGTTTGTTTTCTGCTTACCAGCAACCTTAGGATCCGCGCTTACAATTGTGTAGACATACAGATAATGTTGTCACTTCGATGCCAGAACAAGCGCCCTTGGCCACCGACTCAAGTTCACACCTAAATCACGACTGGGAACATATGAAAAACCGGAGCAAGGAGAAGAAACCAGAGACAGGTGGAGGCCTGACGGCGCGACAGGTAGTGGGTGGGATCGCCGTGGCCGTGTTGGTGGCCGTCGTGTAAGGAAACTGTATTGTACATATGCTTCGATTGGTTACGAGGTGGAGCTGGATTGGGTGGGGGTGGGGGTGGGGATCGGTGCAGACTTACTTTCTGCTTGGCGTTCTCAGGCGTTTTGTTTATTGGCTGGAGGGGGAGGGGGTGAAATGGTGGGGAAGGCTGTACAATATTTTAGGCTTGGGTACATAGGGTTGCATTAATCCCACAACATATTCTCGCAGATCTCTGGCGCTGATGAAAATTTGACCAAGAGGAATGTAGTCTTGTTTTCAGCCCGACGCAGAGTGCGCTGAGATGAGGTGAGGCGTTGTCTGTCGTTGGTAATTGTATTGCATGTAGGTGATACTATCGTTCGCTCCACTCCAGCCATTGAGGGGATGATATCTAGATTTCTGTAGGTATTGACCATCGTGTGCTCTCGTGCCGAGATTTAGTCGATCCTAAAGCGCGAACTTGCGATTAAGGCAGACGTTGGTTTACGAGAGCAGCTAACATGTATTGTAAACCTCAAACACCGACAATAAGCGGGCTTCTCAAACAAACTTCCCGTTCCGTTTCCAGCCACTATCTCCACTTCGTTTCTAAACCTCCACAAGCCAATGCACTGATTGGAAGCCGACGCTTCAGGTATAAATTCCCTTGAATCCGTAGATCTCGATTGTGCGTCATGTATTATGAGAGGGGAGTCATATCCTACATTTAATGGGTGACCAAGATGTACATACGGGACATGAAATGGTCAGCCATCATGCAAAGAAGCTCCGATGCCGCGCATCAAGAATCCCCCTTAGGAAAGGAACATATGAATCCTTTTGGCATAATGGGTACCAAGTGACTCACGGCACGTTTCCCATAATCCCAAACGGCAACTGTGCTGCTGTTCACTGTACAGTATTGGTGGCTATTACCTCCCATAACGTCTCCAACCTGCATTTGCTGTGATTGTTCCCGATATACCGGTTCCTTTGTGCTGGGGCCGAGGTTTCGGAGTTTCTTTGAGTCTTGATAGATTGTGTTTCTAATCTCTATTTCGCAGGGTGGAGTGCTTTCTAATGTGTTTTATAGTGTTCTGGCCGACGAAACATCTGCGGATACTGGCGGGGAATTCATAGTTCCTCAGGCCAATAGATACAATAATCGCCGGCCATAAATAGTCCTTGAAAAACGCACGCGGATGCGATTGTGACCATACCTTTCGTTGATGAGAAAGGACTTCACCATTTGCTTTTGGGCTCGGTTTGCAGCTCAAACTAGCCCCGATTGATTTCCACAAACCCTTTATTGGTAATACCAACTCCGGTCTTCCGTTGACATGAATATTTACATGCACCTATAGACCTGACTAATACTGGGTTTGGGCGTCCGGCACATACCACACTGTTATATGGTTTGTAAGATCTCGTCATGAACTGAGTGTCTGACTACAGAAGTTGGTATTAGAGGTTGTTCGCATCGTGGAGTTGTGAACACTGAGATTTTTCATCCGCCTTGATACCAGGAAAAGATCCCCCCGATGTCCCCCGAGGAGGAGCGGGTATTTTTCATTTACTCGAAGCATGAAGCCTACAGCCTTGAACTATAGTAATTCCTTATTCCGAATTTCAGCCAAGGATGAAGTCAATGAATTCAGACCGGACAACGCCATTCCCATGATCGTGGCTTAAAATTTGCAATAAACAAGACCTGATATCTAGCTTAACTAGCAAAGCATGGTATTATAAACACCAGCCAGGCCAGGCGCTATAAACGCCAGAGGTGCTGTAAAACACCAAGGTTCGAAACCCTATAGGACCCATTCTTTGGTTCTTTTATCCACAGATAAGTAGTGGTGTCCGCCCAGGATATTGTTCGGTCAATTGCAGAGATCTAAGGTTGCCCCAAGACGGTTTACGCACCAACAAGATGCCCAAAATGCTACTTAAATCATACACAAACAGGGTGAGCCGAATATGTACAGCCTCGCTAGCTCAATCGGTAGAGCGTGAGACTCTTAATCTCAAGGTTGCGGGTTCGACCCCCGCGTGGGGCTCTTTGATTGAGTTCGTTTCTCTTCCATGAGGGATTGAATCTCCAATATTGCTCTTCTCTTTTTTTGCTTTATGTACTGATCTTTGATTGAGTTCTTTTTCTCCTCCTCCATGAGGGATTGAATCTCCAATATCGCTCTTCTCTTTTTTTTTGCTTCATGTACTGACTGTACGGGGGATACTTAGTCTGTTAGACGGACTTTTTTTCACTAGCCATAAAAAAGCCGGATGACAGACTGTGCACCCAAACATCTCCCGTACGTCAGATGGTTACGTATTTCCCAACCTCTCAGTTCCAGGTGTTCACGCCAAAAGACTCATCGTGGACTCGTCATTTCAGAGTGAGAGTGCTAGAGTACATATGCCTAGCTACAATACCAGGACAATGGCCAAGTCCGTCCTAGTCAACGCCAGCTTGTATCACCCAAGTAAATGTCAAACGTACCTACAGCAACTTCTGTCAGATATCATACATAGCATCCAGAACGCCATAAAAACCTAGTGGTTATAATACCAATCGTTAATCCCCACCCCCAAACACATTCTGATCAGAAAAGGCATGTACTCCAAACTAAGCATCACTACAAATTACAAACCCACACATGCACATTAAACATAACGCCCCTTCCAACACGTACACCATCTTCCATCTAAAAATCCCCAAAACGCCGTCACCCCCGCCCAACAAGCCCCGCCAAAAAGTAGCAAAAAGTAGCAAAAAGAAAAAAAGGAAAAAAAATCAAGTTGATGATATCTTATCATCGATTCGGGAATAATAGTACGATGCTACAGGGGACACGAGTACAAAACTAGACTCATACAATAAACACAAAACACGCCACCCATACAAAACACCTCCAATGACTTGGGATATCCCAACACAAAACTCCCTAACACAAAAAAACTTAGAAATACACATGACATCAACCTATCCCAGAAATACACGGCATCATCTCATCATACGTACCAGTAACTCTATACAACCCCACCTTCTCCCCCCACCACTAGTATACCAACTCAACAGAGTCGTCTTCATCCCCATCTTCCGCTTCATCCTCGAACCCAAACAGTGGTGGCAACAACGGCGGGCTGCTAGCAGGAATATCCGCCTGGACGCCAAAGTCCCTAACTTCGCGTCTTGGGGAACTAACCCTTCTCCTGACCCTCCTTTCAAAGACACGCTCGTCTTCATCATCGCAGAATCCATCCATTTGAAGAACTGTTCCCCATTCTCCAAGCAACGTATACACAAGCCAAGGATCCCTCAACGCTTCCTGGATAGTACTTCTGCTTTTATAGTCGGGATCGACCATGCCAAGGATCCATTTCCGGAGGTCATAATTCCCGGTCCTTTCGAGGATATCGCTAATGGCACCAATTTGTTCTCCCAATTTGATTTTTCCGTGCTTCTTGTCCCAACCCCAACGAGTGCTGAGTTCCTTGTAGACTGGGTACCAGTACATACCGTCTTCGCAGGAATTGACGCTTCCAAATAGGTCGATCATGCGTCTAACGACCGCGTCTCGGCCTTCCACAGGGCTGCGAAGCAGTTCTGCGCCTTCGATACCGCCAGCCATGGTAATGTCCTTGCCAAACAGGAGTTCAATAGCGATTACGCCAGCACTCCATATGTCGATGTGTTTTCCGACGGGTCCATAGCCAAGCAACATCTCCGGAGAGCGATAGCAGGCTGTCTGGACGTTGTAGTCCTCTTCGTAGCTAGCTCTTTCGTCACGGCGAATTGCGTTGGACAAGTCAATTACCGTAACTGCTAATCCGCTTGCTGGAGAGAATAAGATGTTAGATGGCGTAAGGTCAGCGTGAATAAAGTCACGATGATGAATTTCGGCAAGACCGGTGAGAACCTGAGACATGATCTTGGCGAGGGCTTTGTGTCTGACAGGACATGCAATCGAGGCATGCTCTGGGTAGGGGCAGCGGCATGGTGGAAGCTCTATGGAGGGTTCTGGCCAGAGTGCCTCCGTAACGACGTTGAAATTTTGTTCGGGTGCTGATCCTGGATGATTTTCGGACCAGAAGGTGTCTTCGATATTGATCACACGTGCAGAGTCCCGGAAATACTCAAGAATGTTTGCTTCTGACTGTCCAACACGGGCCCAACGCGGATTGAAAGTCTTGATATTTACGGTTTTTTGGGCAACCGTGTCGTAAGCCTTGTAGCAAGTGGAAAAGCTTCCACGCCCATGAATTCCCGTAATCAAATAACGACCAGAACAAAGGGTATAACCAGGAAGAAGGTCGGTATTGGGGTTTTCCAAGTCTGGGGCTGGAGTGGCAGGTTTAGTTCTATTAACCTGCGGCTCGGCCTCGGCTGGAGACGCAGTTCCGCTCCTAGAATCCTGATATGGAGGAGGCATCGGTGTCTGTTTCCGAGGTCTGCGCAGCTGAGAGCTATGATTATCTTCATTGGCGATTGGTATGGATTGAACGCGCGACTCTGCCACATTCCAATTAGCTCAATTCCTACTCATCTTGCTGCACTAACACATACCAACACCCGCGCTTCCGCGCTTCCTCTTCTGACTTGACCTAGGTTCTTCTGTAGTCGCTCTCTGCAGTGCATCGCAATCGTTTGCACTGGCATTGAGGTTCTGGGCCTTCGACTTTGACGGCATGATATGAGCTTCGGTGCCAGTGTTATCGTTGTTGGTATGAGCTTCAGTGTAAGAGTTGTTAGGATTGGAATAAACAGAAACGACCAATTCCGGCGCCGGTCCTGGCTCAGCTTCAAAATTGTTCCAATCGTATCTCGGAGTAGCTTCGAGACCCGGAGGAGGTCCAGCGACAGTTTTTGGAGACAAAGAAGGCCGTTTCTCCAAAGGCACCGATGCATTAATCTCCCCTTCTTCCGTCTTCACACTCGGGGTCTTTGATTTCTGTTTCCTGATAGTTGGAGTCGTTCTCCACCTATCCTTCATGATAGCAGTTCTAGTAGTAGGTGGAGGAGTCGGTTCGTATCGCTTCCTCTGAGGGACTGGTGATTTGGGTCGCGACTTTGTCTTTGACATTATGAAAGCTGCTGATGTAGTTGTAGCTGTTTTTCGCGAAAAGAAATTGGATATGCGAATAGGATTGAGGTTCGTTTACTCGTAAAAGTTTGTGCGCAACTGAGAGAGAGGTCGAAAAGAGAAGTGGAGTGGTTGTAGGTGCGGGGCGAGGGGTTGAAAGTTAGGAAACGCGAGGTGTTGCGCGCGACGGATAGTAGATCGAGTCGCACCAATGGGCTAGCTTGGCGTTCGGCAGGTCAACAACAATCGCCCTGGATGCGCCATTCAGACTGGGGTTCACTTTGAGTGCAATTGACGATAAGCGCACTTTGTTTAGATTCATCTCGAGCACACAACAAATAGTCTCAGCTATAGCTATTCATCTGAAAGCAAAGTACAATGGCAAAAAATAATATACCTTGTGTTCATCGAATTTCAAGGATCAAAACAGACGTCATCAGTGGACTACCAATGAACGAAAGTCACGAACAAATGACACGAGAAGGAGTCTTTGGTGGAATGAATCAATTGAAGACAGCAAAGTCGTCCATTCGGATCTGAATTCACAGCACCAAACCAAGAGAGCGAGTGTACAGAAACCATTATCATTCATTCGCCAACGCCTTTTCCATACCCTCCCAAATAATATCTCATCATCAGCTATCAATCCACACAGATGTAGGTAAACTGATGTGTATCATCGAAAATAGCACATTGATGGAGAACGACTTGACTCAGAAGGCCTGTCAATTTTTTCCCAAAAAAACCCAGAAAAGAACATTTATTTCGAGGAAGAGAAAAAAAGACACAAAGCCGAGCAGTAGAGCCGAAGAAACCCCAAGTACACCGTCAGACGAATTCCCCTTTTATTTCTCCTCTTCGACGAGGTCGCCCATAAGCTGCTTCCGCTTCTCCTGGATCCTGTTCAGTCTCCTCTCGCGAGCAGCCTTGGTCTTGGCACGCTTGGCGTCCATCTCCTCCTTCAAGATACGCTCACGGGCCTTCTCAGCCTTGGCCTTGTGGATCTGCATATCCCCATATATCAGTCTCCGCATTCTACCATACATAACATGGCAAGACGGGGGAAACATACGTGCTCAACGAGAGCGCGTTTGTGCTTGAAGGTGTTACCCTTGCTGGAGTGGTAGAGCTCGTGGTAGAGGTGCTTGTCGATCTTGCCGGAAGCACGGTACTTGACGAGGAGTCTGCGGAGGACACGCATGCGGCGCATCCAGAGGACCTGCGAAGGCATACGGGCATTCGCGGTACCCTTTCTCTTACCGTAACCGGTGTGACGACCGGCACGGCGAGCCTCCTGGAGATCGCGGGTTCGGCTACGCGAGTGCATGGCATTCGGCTTCTTGATGATGAGTCCGTCCGAGACCAGCTTGCGGATGGTTTGACCTATGAGGATTTCAACAATTGTCAACCGATGATGATCGTCATAGTCGCTGAATGTAATAGGAGGCAGGGTAGTAGCGTACGGGAGTTGGCGTTCGAGATCTCGCTCATCTCGTTGGGGTCCAGCCAGACCTTTCTCTTTCCGCAGTCCATAACGGACGCAGCGAGACGCTTCTGGGTACGAAGGTTGACCCTATTGGTGAGAGCATACGTCGTTAGTTAAACTCAACCAAGACCGTGTGCTCCATCCGCCAAAAATCTTCCCACGCTCCAACAAAAAGCCCCAGCTCGAGTAGCTCGTTATGTATCCGTCCGAGAGCCAGTTCCAAACTTCAATCGACCGTAGATATCATAGGTTGTGATAATCGCTGCGTATTTTCGAACTCTCGTGCTTCAACCTCGGGTGGCGATAAATCGGACATAACCTCCCCCCTCTCCTCCTCCTCCGTCCTCTTCTCCCCGCAAGCAAGACAAAACCAAAACAGCAAGGCCAACTCACATCTTGAATTAGTCCGGGGGTCTGTCGCTGAGAGTCGATGGTCGGGATTGTCGCTGGTACGTTGTCGATTATTTCGAGACGGATCGCTTACCGTTGCAAAGCTGTGTTAGGCTTGGCTTCTGATTGTGCGATTTGTGGTGACGGCCGGGGTTGTGCCCTAGAATGTAAAGCCGCACAACAACGAAGGAAAACCAGCGATTTTGCAGGAAACAAAGTCCACTGATCCAGAGTAATGAGAGTTAACTGGGATTGATGGCAGGGAATTTCGAAAATGCGACTGATTGATTTGAATTTTGAAATGATTCTAGTCGAGTGAGCCATAATGACAGCTTTCAACGTCACCACGGTCGAGATCGGCTGCTTTTACCCCGACGAGGTATCCTGTGGCACAGAGTCCTCCTGACTGCAATTTAATCAATCATCGTGTGCAAATAGCCGAGAACATGCAGCGTCTAGACCAGTTTATACGCCATCCTGCGATTCCTGTCAACTCCAGAAGCTAGTGATATATAATTTTAGAGCCTAAGATTTAACAACAGGTTTAGAACGAGGTCACCTACACCATATGCTATAACTGCCCCATCTTCACCCTCACCCTTAGGAGCTCTTTAAGCATTGTCATATCATGTCATTCATAGGCCTAAGAGCCCATCTTCAAAACGCAAACAGCAGCAAACCCAGACCTATCTACACGCATCGCTAAACCACACCAAAAACCGCCACCAACCCCTCTTTATAAAATCAAATAACTCGCACTCAAAAAACTCGGTCCGGTCCAAAGACCCATCCAAAACAGAACATTCCCAAGCGTTTCCTTTCCCTTCATAAACTTCGTCCTACTCAGCGCGACAAGCGGCAACTGCATCATCTGGGAACACAACAAATACCCTCTCAACTTCCCAAAAATACACCACATAACCAACTCATGAACCACCGCGCTGATCAGAAATGTTATGAGCGTTGCTGTCTCCCGCGAGATCTGGAATGTCGAGATACTTGAGTGGTAGACGTGTCTCAGCAGGAAGTTGTGAACCGGTTTGTTCCAGTCACGCGCGAATTGGTCCCATGTTACGCTGTTCCACCAGTCTCCTAAAATCCAGTCAGTCGTCGGTTGGTTACAGAAAAAGAATTAGTGGGGCTTACCGTAAAACCCTCTATCGGAGAAGCAGGTTAATTCAGCCAGGAGGTTCAGGATTAATTCCCATATCAGATACCAGACGCACAAATAGCACATCTAAATGTCAATTAGTACCAAAGTAGGAGCTATTGAAGCTCCAGGGGAACTCACCATGAACGGGAAAACGAGCTTCAAGAGGATCCAGGGAAACTCTGCGAGGCGCTCAGAGAGAGGAAGGTCGCGGAGGGTGTTGCAATCTATCACTATCGGTGATGTTAGAAAATTGAAGCTTGCAATGTAACAAGGTTGATAAAGCAACTTACCGACTGGATAAATAAACTGCTGCGACACAACCACCAATATCCCAAGATGCCAAATGTTGCCACGGCCTTTTCCGCAACATATGACCAGTCTATACTTTTTTCACGAGGGTAGCAAGGCTCGTAAACAAGGGTCGGTAAGTGTATGTACTCGAGGTAGTTGGCGAAGGTGAGGTTTTCAGGGTAGGTGACACGGGGTGAGTTGGTAGCTTCTAAGGAGAGCTCCGCATCACAGGCTTCGATTTCGGCATCGAGGAGAACAACGAAGCGTGAGGCTTGCTTGGGGGAGAGCTCGTTGGGGAAATGTGATATGTCGAGTTGGCCCACTGAAGACCGACGCCGGTGATGTAACAAGGCCGAATCGACATCCGCGCCAGTTGTGGTAGCACCCTCATCCTTCAGCCGTTCTAGCTTCTCCTCAAGAAGCTGGCGCCGCTTATAAACTTCACTCAGGTGCCCATTGTAGAAAGCATAACTGTGTTGCTTCATCATCAGGGCAAGGCAATGGAGCATCAGGAACACAGTTTGAATCCAAGGCCATTGCTTGTACAATGTGTATGAAATAATAATATAGAGATATGCCATCTGCCATAAAGATTGTAATATCCATCCTGAGCGATTCCAGGATATCGTATTTCTTTGCACGGCGAGTTGTAGCGGTACGTTCCAGAGTGTACTACCAAAAAACATGATAGCATCGGTCAGGAGGCAATCGAAGAGGTGATTTCGCTCGAACATGATGGAGAGAATGTCGGCAGCAAAAATATGACCGGTAACACGATAGTTCTCGGCAGCTGTTTTTATTACGAAGATACAGACTCCGAGCCTGAATGATCCGTTCGTCAGCTCTCGCTAAAAGCTTAATATAAATTGCAAGGCAGCATGGGACCCACCACATCAAAACAAAAAACCCCTTAAAATGCTTCACCCCTTCCTGATTCACACGGTCAAAAGCTGTGAACCGCTGCGTAAAGATAAGGTCCCCGAACCTCCCCCGCCTAGGGCGTACTCCCTTTTGCCCCCGCATACTCCTCTCTCGTTCCCTCGCTCCAGCCGCCAGTAGTTCTCGAAGCTCATCATCGACTTTCAATACGTATCGATGACTAGTTTCACCGGTTTTCTTGATCTTCTCAAGCTCCACGGGAATCGTGAGTCCTTCCGCAGCACTCTTTCTCCTCGGCTCTACCAGTAGGTGTGTAGTCTTCGCCTCGTCACCTCCTAGAGCGGGGGAACTGCATCGTCGGAGCTCTCGGGGGAATGCGGGTAACCGGTTGTCGTCAAAATCCGTCTCGAAACCGTCGGTTGTGTCGGGCGGTGTTTCGAGTACCGGATCCACATCATCCTCACAATCAATCGCGATGTCGTTCTTCGAGGTGGTGTTGAAGATTAAGGTCCGGAAAGGGCTGGTGGGTTCAATATGCCCGACAAGGTGCGTATCCGAGGAGGAGGTGGAAGATGATCTTGAGGATTCATCGAGTACTGGTGGCCTTAAGGTATCATGAGAGGTGGCCATATCTCTGTAGTGGTTAAGGGTTGGGTGTAAGAGCCTCAATTGAAATCAGAAGACGTAGTAACCGCAGTACAAATAATATCTCGATATCTGTCTTGTCGTTGGTATATATAAAAGTGAGGGTCCAATGAAGTCGCGAACGCGTTAAGAAAATCCGGTAACTCTGTTATATCCGGAGCTGCGATGATGCTGATGCACGTGGTGAGAAGAAATCTCGTTTTATTAATAATGACGGCGAGCTGGAGTCCTGATTGCATGTCCGCATGTCACTTTTTCATCCCGCGAGAGCCGTGTTTCTCCTGTTAATTCGGAGACCAATACTTCCGACCCTCCGTCTCACCACCCTCCTCCGCAGGTCGGCAACCTCCCACCAGCCAATTTCTATTTCCATCCCGGCCCGGGAAAGGAACATCCGTCTGCCGCAGCCGCAAGGCCGAGATTCTCCCAGTCAGCGACAGGTGGATTGCTGATGTGAAGTTGAAGTCAGAATCACCTGGGTACTCACATACGGAAGACGAAATCGGAAGTGCAGGGGTTGTTGGAACAGCGGGAGGTGATTGGGAGGGTGCCGATATGAAAACCAAAATCCTAGCGATTTGTGAGAGCGAACAATTGTTCAGGACAATGTACTTAAGTACTTGGGTTAACAAACTATGGGCTTATAGCCCACAATACCTAGACCAACTTACTTTCTCAACTAAATAAATGGTTATAATACTTTTCTTCTGTATTTGGGAAACAATATTCTTGTGTTGCAACACTGGCCACCGTTCTCATTGTCTTAAGCGATTTCAAATTTGAATCTAAAACATTCTCGATTTCGTCTTCCCTATGCAATTACTTGGTATCAACGATACTCTACGTCATCGGTTGGGCAAGGACCATGTGCAACACTTCAATCAGCTCGGTATCGCTCAACTAAAATGGCCGAGCAGCACATGAAAACAACAGCAAAATCTACCACTATGTTAACACTTCTGCCCTGTATGATATTCATGTAGCCAGATTCAGAAGACCCTCCAATATCCAAATACTGATGCAAAAACCACCCACTATACCTCATCACCCCATTCGATTTCCAGACTGTAGCTCATCATAAGTTCTTTCTCGGTTCCGGAAATATACCTACTCCGTGCAAACGGGTCACTTGACTGTTTTGTATATCCTCGGCTTCAAAACCCGAAATTCCCATCTAGCAGTCCTTCTTGCTCCAATCTTCCCCAGCTCAAACTCCAATCGCACCACCTTAGAGTCACATAAACCAATACCGACCCAGCTAAGCACTGACGCTCTGTATATATGTAGTGGGGAAAAAGTCCAGATCGGGTGGGAATGTCGTCGATTCTGGAAATACTGGGACGTAGATGAGGACAGATTACAAGAGTACATTTAACATCTGTTTCATCAATGTCGGGAGAGAAAGCTTAAGCTTATTCGGTCACTCTCACTTGATGAACAAAGTACCGGTACTTCCTTGCTCGAACTCGGCGAGTCTCCTAATTGTTCAAGAATCTCTAGATCTTGGGAAAGTAAATATGAAGGTTTATGAGTTTATCTAGGCTGGGCACTGCTATAAAGCCGCATCCATCTCCGCAACAAGACGGCCACTACAGTTTCACCGTACCAAACGTTAAAACCTCCCCAACGGCGGATTCACAACCACCTTCCATAGCTATGGTAGCCTCCGACGAAGCGCAGAACACAACCTCCGAAACACCACCCGGTTCTTTCAAGTTCCCATGGCCATTATTAAAGTCACATCTTATCGTCACAGCAGTCTTCTGGAGCGCATATATAGGTCTCTGCGTGATATGTTATATTGCATCACACCGAAAATCCTGCGGACCTCCTACCACATACGCGCTGGGGGTGTATCTCTTTTTGGAATTATACGTGCTCGCCGTATACATCTATGATCGTAGAAAGAAGCCGCCCGGTAAGGGCAGAGGTGCTTCAGCTGTTTGAGTGGGTATGAGGGGAAAACTTTTTTTGGTAAACGTTTTAGTTTGGTTAAATTTAAGTTAAGTTAAGGAGAATGGGAAGAGAGATCACAAAGAGAAGATGAAAGCTCTATTCGGTGAATGGAAATTAAAAGTGGATAAAAGTTACTGGTCTTGAAATTTTTCTCGGGCACCATTGCGTGTGGTTGATGAACCTCCAATACTAATTGCTATATGCAGAGACGTTGGAAAGGTAACTAAATGTGAAGGTTCAGGTCATGGTTCATATCGTCTACCATATGAGCAGGTTCTTGAAAGCTTATCTGTCTGAGCACTCATAAAACGGCCACAGCAGTATCAAAGCTTCCCAACCAGTCAATATCCCTAACCGGCTACATTCCATCCCAATGATACCGCACAACACGACGGCAGCACCTGCCTCCGAAAAATAGGCAGATTTATCCGATACGCCCATGTTCCTTGGGCCATCTTATGTTGTCACAACGGTTTCTGAAGCGCGTATTTGGCCCTCTGCACGATATAGTCGTTTGCATCCCACGAAAAATCCTTCGGACCTCGTACCTGGTACATGCTGGGGTTTTATATCTTTTGGAATTATGTGTGCTCGCCGTATACATTTATGACCTTAAAAACAAGCGAGCCCGTAAGGACGGATCTAAAGACACTTCAGCTGTTTGAGTGGCTATATGAGGGGAGAACATTTTTTAAGTAAATGTTTTTTGTCCAAATTTACTTGAGCTAAACGTATTCAACACAGAAGAATCCAAAAGAGGGTGGTGGGGAGAGAGGATTAATTACAAAAGAGAAGATGAAAGCTCTATTCGGTGAATGGAAGTTAAAATTTAAAAAGTCACTTGGGCTCTCTTTCTTGTGGGTTCGTCCTCTGGAATCGCGTTTGTTGGTAACCATTGTGGCTGTTTAAGTGGATAAAGAAACCAAAGAGCTGAAATATATAGTACAAACTCCCAGTCCTATCCGAGATTTCGTTCGCCCCAGGTTCTCCATCGTGGTCTCGACAGCAAGATGTAAACGAGAACTGTCAGCGTCATATCCTTTGAACCTGCGCTCTATATTCCCCGTCACGCTTATTATCTCATTAATAGCGATTTGTAGATCTTCGAGTTTTCCATGCTCACTACTAGAGCTGCATGCTCTGAGTGCAGATCTAACAGCCGCGTTTTAGGATCATGTAGCTCAGTCCTCCATATTAAATAAACGCTTCTCGGTGCGGAACCTTTTGCCCACTTATACTCAGTAGCTGCCACAACTGCCCGCTGGAACTTTGCTGAGACCTGGTGCGTAGATCACGCCAGTGTCCAGTAGACATTTATTCTTACTACGAAAAGTGGACATCCATCGAGCACACGGGCATAGTTCACCCAGCTCTCAACATGTGAGGAGGTGTAGTTATCATTGGAACTGTTGCATAAATAGATCTGACCGATGACGGAGCTGATTGTAAGCCGGCTGATGGTAGGACATAGGGCACACCGCTCTCCTGTACTATATATTTTGAGTCTTTCTCCTTCTCTCTCTTTTTACACTTAGTATCTTAATCTATACACGCGGTTCTCCCCTCATTATTGCAACAGGAACTCTGGAAGAGGTAATGAGTGATAAATCGTGTATAAAACCAGTAGGTAGAAGCTAACTGATCGTATGTAGCTGTAATCGTACCAACTTGGTATTCATGTATTTAAGTGAAAGTTCCGAAACTTCCCCCGGTGTTCGTGCCAGCCAGCCAAATCTTTTGCCCGAGAGGCATGTTCCTGGGATGTCGGATCGACAGCCTCACCCATCATTATACTTGAGACTTATACAATTACAAATGAATACGCAAACGACATAAAAGCACCAAACAATGACACAGCAAAATCAAAACTCAAAACAAACACAAAAGCAAACCAAAATCAAAATCAGCACTTAAGGCTTGTGTAAAAAAAAGTATTTATACAAAGTTATTAGGTGTCTCAAATGGTCGGTGCGAGAATGTATACAGCACTCCAAAAACACCCCGTTGAAAAACCACTTGAGCAAACTCCACAGTATCGACTTCACTATAGGCCTAAATACCTTGATATTGTCTACCGTTCTCTTCACAATGGCTGAGATTGGTAAGAAAAACAGCACCCACCCCACCACCTGAGAAATGATAGAATATTGCAACGCGAGAGTTAAATAGGCGTCCCAGAGTTATTCCAGTCGTGATGCTGGCGCCATTGTCAATAGTGTATTTGCCGGGTGTTGGGCACGATACCAATGCTTGACAGAGTAATGCAGGATATGGGAATATGGAAGTACCATACAGCAGCATTCGCTGTGATCACCCGGGCTCTGAATTTGCTAGGCATGAAGCTCCAGTTCCAGGCTCGCTGGAGCTAAGTAGGTGCAACAACTAGAGGAAGCTGGGTAGAAGTGATCAAGAAAGACCATGTGCAAAGATGGCAATGTGAAAGAAGGTAAAGGAACATGCAGCGGTAATTGTTCAAATCTAGTCGGTAAAATAAGTAACCTGGATGATACTCATGTACTTAAGTGAAAGTACTGTAACTCACCTCGGTGTTCGTGCCAGCCAAACCAAATCCTTTCCCCGAGAGGTATGTTCCTAGGAGTTTCGCGAAGTTCCCCCACAGCTGTAAGTGGTCGTGTCGAGGGACTAGAGGAGACGGGATACTAGATAGTTTCGCTTGGATATGAAAGCCCCTACATGCAATGGTCAATACCAGTGCATGACAATTAGGGAAATGGATAGACCCCACAAACTAAATACTGCCTTAGAGTGCTGAACGAGTATTGGATTCCCAGTGTAGACAAGACCTTGTAACATACCAACGGGACATCCCGTCCTTACTCCATCCTAGCAACGTAGAAGTGTTGAGCATGGGACAGGATGAGACGAGACGAGATCTCAGTAGAACCCAGGATGTTTCCTCTCAATGTCGTGGGCTCAGGACTTCGAGTAAAGCCCCGGTGGCAGGTGATTAATAAAACGGAAACCCGCTTCCAAAGAGTTTTGCAAGACGGATATAACAGCAGTTGATGTTATGATATATGTCTACCGAAGCTGCAGGTTACCTGCTGTCAGTATCCAACACTTACAACCCACTTAGCAAAGATACGAAGAACTTACTGACTCCTTGAATGGTATCTGTAATACCTATCATGTCGAGTATCTCGCAGAGTCGACTCCACGTTTGATGTAATCCACATTGCTCTGTAGTTGTGTACGTTGTGACGGCGAGTGGTAAGTGAGCGAGAAGAGTGAGAACTGGGTGAGAAGTGAGAAGTAGGTTGTTGATGTGAAGTAGTCTCGGAGTGAAGGGCAGGGCGACCACGGACTGTTCAAATAGTGATGCTAGAGAAGCTTAATTGTATATTATCTAAGAGGGCCATAAGGCCATATATATATATGAGAGTACAAGTACTGGCTGAATGCCATCAGCCAGTATCAGAGTCGACAGTCATCTCCGGACATACGAGACATCACCGTCTCCGCTCTGCTCCGTGTCCGTCTCCGTCTCCGCTCATCTCCGGCCATGCAAGACACCGTCTCCGGCCATACGAGGCTCATCTCCAGCTGAGACCTGTTTATGCAATACTTCCCCCTCTTGCTATACTTCGTAGAGCAAGAAACAAAGTGAAATGAAACAAAGTGAATCTCATAGTAGCCTCCTTAAAACCCTGCGATCGTGAGCAGGGAAAGAGTACTACTGTAGCCTGAGGATAGCCATCCATAGAAAAACAAAGAAATCCGTGTACCCAAATAAAACAACCATAAATCCAACCTTAATTACCATAGCCCCATCACCTTTGTGAATTTCTCATGCTTATCCTTCGTCAAGGCCTTGGTTAGTATATCTGCCACATTATCGTTCGTATGTACGTAGGAGTAGTCAACTATTTTGCGGGCATGGAGATCTCGACTATTGTGATAGCAAACGTCGATGTGCTTCATGCGAGCCTTTATGATCCCGGTTGTGATATGACTAAGTGCGCCTTGATTGTCGCAATTGATTGGGAGCGGTGATGCGTCTTTGCCGTGTATATCTCAGTGGAGCTGGAGCAGCCATTTCGCTTCACGGGAGCCTTCGGAGCAAGCGATGTATTCGGCTTCGAGAGTTGACATAGCGATGAGATCTTGCTTTTGCGCTTGCCACGAGACAGCTCCGTTGCTGAGAAGGAAGACATGGCTGCCTTGTGACTTGCGGTCGGCACTATCATTGGCCCAATCCGAGTCTGTGTAGCCAGTGAGTTGATCATTGCTGTCATTGCTGCTGAAGTGCAGTCGAAAGTTGGCAGTGGATTTGAGATACTGGAGAACTCTTTTGGCGGCAGTCAGATGGCTGGTGAAAGGACGGGAATTGTATCGGCAAAGTGCAGCGACTGCGAATGAGATATCGGGCTGAGTTGCGAGTGCCGCATACATCAATGAGCCGACAATTGCCTGGTAGCCTTTGATATCTTTTAGTTCCTTCTCCCCCCGATCCTCGGCCAGATCCAGCTTCACATTAGGATCCATTGGAGTTGATAAACCGTGAGCGTTCTGCATATTGAATCGTTTGAGAATCGTGGTGATGAAAGCCTTCTGGCCAAGGCTTATGCTGGTACCATTTTCCTCGCGGTGAATTTCGATGCCCAGGAATTGGCGTGCCGGGCCGAGATTGGTGATCTTGTAGTTCTCTGAGAGCCTGGCCTTAACTTCGATCGCGGCTTTGGTAGCGTCTTCTGGGTACAACATTGAGATGTCGTCGATGTACAGAAGCATCAGAATACCATCGCTGCAGAGATAAAGGTTGGGGTCGGCCAGGGATTGCGCGAATTCGAGAGAGAGCAAGAAGGTGTTAATGTCATTGTGCCAAAGTCGTGGTGCTTGTTTGAGGCCGTAAAGTGCTTTCTTTAGTCGAACAACGATTGCAGGTGCGTTGAGGCCTTCTGGCCAGCCTTCAGGCAGGGTCATATAGATGTCATCGTTGTCGACTTCGGGATTGAGAAATGCCGTACCTACATCCAAATGATCGATGTTCCAGCCGTGTTTTCCGACCAGAGAGATGAGATACCGAAAGGTGGTGAGCTTTCCGACAGGGGCATATGTTTCTCCGAAGTCCGTTTGTTCATAGCCTTTAATGACTAGACGTGCTTTTTATCGTATGGTGCCATCTGAATTGTGCTTCGTCTTGTAGACCCATTTGGAGCCAATTGGTTTGACTCGCAATTGCCTTGCTTCCCGGGAGTTGATAGTCGTGAATGTGTTATTGAGCAGGATCGTGTTATTGAGCAGGATCGATGTGCACTCCTCTTCCATTGCTTGTTTCCAGTGGTCTCGTTGTGGGCTGTTCATGGCTTCTGTGTATGTGAATGGATCGCTGTTGATGGATGTTGAAGCTAGTGCCTTCGCCATGATGATTAGTGCGTTTGTGGAGGTCTTAACTTGGCTTCTTGTGATCCGATTGGTGCGTGGTGGTGGTTGACATGACTGCTTGGTCATGGCCGCCATTCGGCGGGCTTTGTTGTTTTCGCGGCGGAGGTGTCGATTGTGGACGACGGTTTCTCTAGACACCGGTGGTGCGTCCTCCTTGTCAGGAGGACGTGATCTCACACCTGAACTTGCAGGGAGACTTCAACGGTTGTCAGCGTCGGGCAGATGGGTTTCATCTGTATCATCGTCAGTACAGTCATGATTACCACTTCCATGGCCTTCACCTGTTCGACTGGTTCCTGCGTGGTCATGGAGAAGTCCATCTCCACCCGTTTCAATGTCTTGTACTTGGAGAAGTCCATCTCCACTGTCGATTTCCTCAATATATTCCGTCTCCTCTGGTAGCTCAAAGATGTCTATTTCGTCTCCGTGTAGGCATGAAGCGTGGGCATTCCTCTCCTTGTCGAAAATGACATCCGATTGTGATCTTACTACTTGGAATGCCAGGTCCCATATCCTCCAAAGTGTGGTCGAATCGTGCACGTAACCGACCATCATACATGGCTTGGATCTTGGGCTGAATTTTCTACAGCGTTGCGGTTCAGGGATAAGTCGACTGGCATAGCAGCTGAATCGTCGAAGATGGTGAAGAGGGGCTTTGTACGATATCTTATTGCCGTCATTGTCGTGAGTAGGCTTGCCAAATGCCTGCAGCATCTCATATGGAGTCGGGTATGGTGCTTGATAGCCGTTGCGATCATCTCTTTTCGTTAGGCCTTCGTTTGGAGTTCGCTGGTAGAGGTAGACTGCGGTATTGACTGCTTCGCCCCAAAAAACGAGTGGCGCCTGGGAGTCAATCATCATAGATCGTGCTTTCTCGGTGATGGTCTGGATCATGCGTTCGGCAACCCTATTCTTATGGTGGGCATAGGGAGGGTATGGTTCGTATGTTGTACCATGAGCAGCGAGCACCAGCCGGAAGGTCTTGTTGTCGTATTCTCCGCGGCCATTATCGCACTGGAACCGTTTCACTTCGTAGCCCATGGAGTCAACTCGGGCCTGGAACGATTGGTAGGCTGAGGTGCATGTTTCCGATTTCTTATTTGGGAGGACCCAAACAGAGGTGTAGCGTGAATAATCGTTGATGAATAAGATATAATAGCGGTGGCCAGCGGAGGTAGGCGTGGAGAATGGTCAACACACATCCGAATGTACGAGTTCGAAGGGCTTCGTAGTACGCTTGGTCTGGACTTTGATGATCTTCTGTTTGTGCTTGGATTGGATGCATGCTGTGCACATTGAGTCGTCTTTCGTATACCCATTAATTAGAGATCGTATGGCAGTTGGATGAATGTGGGCTAGGCGCCGATGCCACAGTCGTGATTCTGAGATTGTGAGAGGCTTCTCAGTGGGCTTTGGGAGTACGGTGGTATGTTCGCCTGGTGGTGCTCTTTCTCTCTTCCTCTTCCTCCTTCTTGATGTGGACTTGGTAGGAACACTTGGTACTGCCGAAGTGAGTGCAGTTGCGGGAGATATAATGTAGAGATCATTGATCCGATTGCCGGTGATGGTGATTAATGGAGATGATATGGAGCACTTACCGCGTCCAAATGTGGATGTGTATCTGGCTGTGTCCAATTGATTGATGGAGAGAAGAGAGAGCTGGAACGTGGGGGTGTAGAGAGCATTGACTTCGTATTCCTGTGAAACATTAACGAGCCCATGGTGGCTTACTGTAACTTTGTTATCATCTCCAAGCTCAATGACTATTGGCTGACAAAGTTTCTTTATTGAGTTGAATCTGGTGCGGTTAATGCACATATGATGGGATGCTCCGGAATCGATGACCCATGCAGCTGGAGCGGAGGATGCGGTGAGTGCGGTTGCATTGTCGGCTAGTCAGAGCAGGTCGCGATCTCCGGCGGTGGCAAGCGATGCGGTTGCTTTGCCTTTATTGACTTTGCTGCGTTGATCCCGGGCACGTTTGAAGTGGATGCAGTCGGACTTGAAGTGTCCCGGGAGACCGCAGTAGTAGCAAGTTTGCTCGTCATTCCTGGAGGTGTTTGTATCGCCATTGTTTGTGTAGTTTTCAGTGCACTTTCTCCTTCCGCACACTTCGGTGGTATGATTGTCCATTTTGCAGTATGTGCATTTGTTCTTCTGACGTCCGTTTCCTCGTCCGCCACGGCCACGGCCACGATTTCCGCCACAGGAATATAGAGCCGCTCCGGTGGATGCATCTCCAATTTCTTTGGCTAGGCTCGCTCGTTCAGCGTATTCTTGTATCACATCCATACACTGCTGGGCCGAAGGGGCAGGGATCCGCTGTTCGAGGATTTGGATGGTCGTTCCATATAATTCAGTTAGGGTGGTGAAAATATGTGTTTTCATGGCGTCATCGGTGATTTGTTCGGTGGTGCCGATCAGCTTCTCGCAGAGGGCGATAAGATTGGTAAAGTACTGGGTGACGGTTTCGTCTGGCGATGGTCGACAGGCAGTGAACTTCCGCAGGACTTGGGTTCGGCCAAGTGTCGTTGTGGCATTGTCGAGTCGTTCCCTGAGCGCTTCCCACATCTCCACGGGATCGTCGATATCGTCGATGAGTGGAAGGAGTTCATCGCGGCATCCGAGGTGTATCAGTGCTATCGCTTTATTGGCTCAGTCATGCCAGCTTTCTTGCAGAAGGCGTAGGGCGACACCGTTACCAACAGGGAGGGGTTGGACACCTGTGACGATATCGTAGGCTTTCGTGGCGATGAGGACTCGGCGAACCTTTTCCTTCCAGACCGGGTAGTTATTCTCAGCTAACATAGGCACTTCGCCGTGTTCGGTCTTGAATGTTTCGTTTGGCATATTGTAAGTTTAGGAAGGTGGCTTTATGGAGAGTGATGGATGGTGATGGTGTTGCGGCTTTGAGCAGGGATGGTTGTGAGTGGGTTAGGGTTCTTTTGGGTTTTATAAGATTGTAAGGTAAAGATAGTAGCGGGTGCCGGGCTCATAACCTGTTCAAATAGTGATGCTAGAGAAGCTTAATTGTATATTATCTAAGAGGGCCATAAGGCCATATATATATATGAGAGTACAAGTACTGGCTGAATGCCATCAGCCAGTATCAGAGTCGACAGTCATCTCCGGACATACGAGACATCACCGTCTCCGCTCTGCTCCGTCTCCGTCTCCGTCTCCGCTCATCTCCGGCCATGCAAGACACCGTCTCCGGCCATACGAGGCTCATCTCCGGCTGAGACCTGTATATGCAATAGGGACGTCTCGGGACTGTGTGAGTGATAGAGCATGATGAAAAATGGGCTGGTGTATTTCCGTGTGCTGGAGACAAACACACAGAATTTCAGAAGCAGTTTCTCTCCCGATCATGAGATCCGCTCCGCTCCACTAGCACCCAATTACTAACCATGCCACCGAACTACATGCATGCCACCACTTCGTCTCAGTACCACCACCGACCATCATACATGGTCGGTCCGCCGCCACTTCTGCTACCTCCGCCCCCTCCTCCACCGATCCGTCCCCATTCCTGGACATCCACATCTCTGGAAATCCACACCTCTACCTCCGCCCTCCAATCGCGGTTGTCCCCACGCTATTTCGGACCTCGTCACTCCATTTAGAAGTTTAAGCCACCTACCGCACGCTGTAGCATCCTATACAAGTAATATCTACGGGAACGACATACATTTTCCTAACTACATCTCATTGCTGTACGCATAAATACGAATTTTTTACGATGTTCTCGTAAGTTTCGATCATCTCAAATTTCAATTCTGGAGAAGTTAATGATCAATTGTGATTAGCGTTTGTTTATGACACATGACCCTAAGAAATGTGTGCGGACTCGGCGGTGGAAAACGAAGTAGCTCAAGAATTGGGAAAGACAACATTGGCCGTTAGGTGCCGAGAATAATGGACGGGGGTATTAAAGACCTGGACGGCAGAGAATAAGCCTTCAAGGCAGAGCTCTTCTTACTACGATCCGTGCTAGAATGTACAAACAACCTATTCTGCCGAGTCCTTGGACCACTTCGGAGAAATACATGCGAGAATGTATGGTAAGACACGAACCGGTATTAGAGAAAGAGAGCATTGGCGCTCGCCTTTTCAAAGGAGATAATGATTCAAACGATAGAGATGACAGATTAAGTGTGCTCGAGGGTTTGTGGGGAGGTGGAATTCTACGTATTTGTTCTGCGCTCGTCTTTTGTTTATTCTATGGTATGGTTCTGCATCCTTCTTATTATGTGACAGAGCTATCGAAGCACAGATATATTGAAGCGAGCTCAGGGTATTGAAAGCCGGGAAAGTGAGAATTTTGTTTCCATCATTTGACGAACTCAGAAAAGCTCTGCACCACGAGTATAGGTCTAAAAGAGTTTACTATGTCGATCTTAAGATGTAACTATCGAGACAACACCCCTTGTTCGGGGAGGTGCAAGACATTTTTCGTTCACCACGATCAAAAATAGGTATTTTTTGAGCACATATAGGGAGATCCCAGCATGGAAGAAACCTAGAAAACATGGATATGATAGAATTTGCAAAGGTTAGGATAAGTGAGTGATAAGGAGTAGGCGGATATTGATGACGCGCTTGTTTTTGGTGATGTCTGGTGGCGGTCAGCGCGTTTGGGTAGATAGAGATGTGCTTTTCCGTAGTCTTACGTCATCGATTTGCAAGGGACTGTTGTGCAACCCCACAATCAGATCGGTATCGCGCAATCAAAAGGCCGAGCATCAGTGCCGACGCCGGCAGCTGACAAGATGCGTCAATGATGCAACTGCATATCGCTCGATATAAGACAAGGTGCAATCCCAAATCGAGTTATGATAGATGTGCTACGACCCCTCACAGATCCACAAACCCCGCGTGTATACCCTCCGATACATCGCCGATATGTCTCCAGCAACAGAATTTCAACTGTTTATTGTCTGTCAACGCACTCCGCCAGCCTACGTATCCGGCATATGTGCCTAATTAGGTACTACTCCGCTGGATTGACTTCCCCGCCTCTCCATCCCACCTCCTCATCTTTACATCCCATCACGTCGAATACGAGATAGACTCACAGCACGTAAGGTGCGTACGTTTGTCTCGCTGCTGTATAACCTCAAAATACATGCTGTGTGCCAGATGGTTCACATGCGTCGTACCCAATCGCGGTGCTAACACAAACACAGACCGAGATAAATAGACACCTCTCCGCGTCCTCTCCTCCATCCATCCGACCACCTTCTTCTCATCAAACACCGCCAACAACCACACACTTCACAATGTCTGCAAACCCTCCGGAGAATGCTGTGGCATCGGTCACCTCCACAGCGGTACCCCTAAAGGTTCCCTCACGACCTTCGCTAGTAGTGAGTGTCTTCAAGTTCCTCCCTTCCCGCCACCTCTACTCACCCTATACCCTAGTCAATACCTACATCACTGGTACTCGCTGCAACAAAGTCATCTTATTCCTCACCGACGTTATCGGTCATAAATTCATCAACGCACAGCTCCTAGCCGACAGCTACGCCGCTCACGGATATCAAGTGGTCATGCCGGACCTTTTCAACGGTGACCCATGGATTCTGAACCCTCCCGAGGGGGCTTCACTACAAGCTTGGATAACAAACCACCAGCCGGAGCAGACGCAGCCTATCGTGGACGCAGTTATGAACTCGATCAAGACGGAGCTGAAGCCGGAAAAAATTTGTGCCGTTGGATACTGTTTCGGTGCCAAATATGTCACCAGGCTTTGGCTGGGGATATCGATGCCGGATTCAACGCCCACCCGAGCTTTGTCACAATGGAGGAACTGGCCGCGATCAAGGGTCCGTTGTCGATTGCTGCTGCTGGTGAGTTCCTTCTACTATCTATCATGAGTAATTCTAACATAACGCAGAAACCGACACAATCTTCACCCGCGAGAACCGCCACCAGTCGGAAGCAAAGCTTGCAGAAATCGGCGCAACCTACCAAATCAACCTCTTCTCTGGCGTTTCCCACGGCTTCTCGGTTCGCGGGGACATCACCGACCCTCAGCAGAAGTGGGCGAAGGAGAGAGCGTTTGAGCAGGCGCTGGAGTGGTTTAAATTCCATCTCTCAGGTTAGACGCTGACCTGTCGCTATCGACCATGAACTTTAGTGAGAGGAAAGGGATGGGGAGGGTATACGTGTATGCAATTATTAATCACGGCATATCACTCGATGTTATCGAACGTGGTCAGCTGTGAACGTTATCATAATATCAAGGCCTCGCTAGCTCAATCGGTAGAGCGTGAGACTCTTAATCTCAAGGTTGCGGGTTCGACCCCCGCGTGGGGCTTGTTCTTTTGCTACTACGGCTGGCGGGATATGAGACACCTTTTGCTTTTTGGCGGGCTTGGGGGGCGGTCATGGTTTGTCACCCCCTAGCGTGATGTGGAGGTTTGTGGCCCGGTGAAATATGCGAGGTGTGTACATGTTCCAAGTGGCAATTTAGTGACTGTTAGTGCCGTCGAATCATGAAAAATTTTCCCCAGCCGGCCGGGAGACGGGAGAGGAGGATGGGTGGATTTGTAAACACAGCATGTTGATTACTGTACGGACTTTGAGTATGACATGAACGTATTTGTGTGAGCTTCAAAATAGAAGCTGCTAACACGGACGGTTGCCCCATTGAATTGTGGTTTATAAAACTGTAACTTTAATTGCAATTACAACTATAACTTTACACGGTGATGTACATAGTAAGAGGGTTAGACCTAGATTTGTATGTTAACGTTGAGTTCCATCTACCAGCAACACAGAGAATGATGTCATAGGTTATCACTCTAGTTACCCTACCTTCTTGCAGAACGAAATGAGACGAGGGAATACGGGGAAATGTTGAGTTTGTTTGTTTGTAATCATATTGTATTCGGCCGCTTGCGGCCATGACATAATCCTTATCCTAAGTACTTCCAGAGCCTAAACTCCATCCAAGTCGTACTCCCTGATCTCCTTCCCCCCATCCGCCTGGAAATGTTGAGTGCGTACCGTATTATCTGGTGTAAGTCGGTAGCGTCCTCTCTGAAAACAGAGGAGAATGAGGCTCTGTGAGACTAGCTAAACCTGAAATGTGTTGGTAGCCACCTGAATCTCAGTCTAAGCATTGAATACCATATACTGGTTGCTAGGGAATGCTGCAACCCTTTTGGAAAGCACACTACCGACTAATACGGTATAACTATAACGTCTTAAGCACCTCGGTGTTATAATCGATATCAGTTCTCGATGAAGCTCAAGGATCTGGTTATAACGCACCACGCGCACGTACCACCGAAGAAAAACTCCACCCACAACCGGGGCCTGGGGGCGTAAGATATGTAATCTCAAAGTCCTATCTCCGGTGTCACCGTCTATCGCCGGTATGTATAACATACTCGGGTGCAAGGATAAAGGATCGGACGCTCCTGTTCTAGCAGGTAATCATATAGAACTGGCAAGGTGCGATTGTGCCACACACAATTTGGGTATAACTTCACCAGAATAGTATGAGAAAAATATTGGAACTGGAAAAGACTGGAGTGCATTAACATTTCCCCCTGGTCAACACCCTGCTCTGCCAGCCAAATTCAATACCAGAAAAGGCGCGTCCGATCCTTTACCCGAGTACCCGAGTACTAATCAATCAACAGCAGAGTGAGGTTGGGATGGCCGCCCGGGAACTTTATGTTAAGTACGAGAGCAAAATGTCGGATTAATAACAATGGGTATAGCAGCAAGGAACACCAAAGAAAGCTTCAGAAATGTTTACTGATGCCTGGGGAGATTCAGAATTCAACTAACGACTTGCTTCTTCGAATGATAAGATGGCAGTCATACAAACCTAGTACCAAAGACGCGGATGCTGACGTCCCAACTTCAGTAATCAGTACTAGTTGATGGTATGCGTAGTAATCGAGAATTTAGTAGTCAGATTCATATGGCCGTCACTCGAGATGTGGAGATCTTCCGTTCACGAGCGTCTCACTCTGTTGACGCATCGAAATTTATTGAAAGGCTAGGGATACCATCAACCCTTCTATGGACAACCCGAGGGCGCGAAGAAACTGGGGGGGGGGGGGGGGGGGGGGCGTGCATAATAGAAAATGATATCCTTAGGTATCGTTTGCAGGTAAAATTTTCGTTTCAGGCACAACCCTCGCACCACAGCCACTTCTCGAACTCGAAATCTGCGGGGGCGGGGGTATGATATCGAGTGAGTGGTTATGATAAACGTAGTCACTTTTCCGTAGATTTGTAGGCCGATGATCGTGATGATAGCAAGGTAAAGATTTAAAGATGGTGTGAGCTTCCAAACACTTCACATGAGCTTCTCTTTTACCACAAACTTCCTCTCAATCACGAACGTGCATCCGATCTGGCACTAAACTGGGCATGGATGATAAAGTTACTTCCTTCGCATCTGTTCGCTTCGGGCCTAACAGTGCTACTTTAGGAGTGTTGAAATATGAGGGGAGAACCGTGTGTATAGATTAAGGTACAGAGAGTAAAGAGAGAAGGAGAAAGACTCGAACTATATACAAGAGAGTAGTGTGCGTTGTGCCCTACCGGATGCCCTACAGCCAGCTCCGTCATCGGTCAGGTCTATTTATGCAAAAAGGAGGGCACAATGAGTGCGAGTGATATCACCCGAATTTTTAAGTTTTGTCGACAACCTCTACCATCATCGTCCATCATCTACCTTCACCACGGGTTATACTCACACGAACACTAGAACAAGATACCTTACACTACTGTACTGCTCCAAATATTTGCTTTCTCCCCTTCTATTTCTAACAGACAATAGAAGCAAATAAAACAACGAAACGAAACAAGACATTTTCCGCTACTGTAATGTTCCAAACTATCTGTTTACAAGCCATCATCTAATACTGTACCGGGAAATGAGGTTCGGACGTCAGCATCACCAAAGGGTGTCCTGCCCGAGGAAAAATAGAGCTTTTGCCAGTGTCAGGTTTTGCTGCTTGATAGCAAAATGGTCAGCATCAAGTGTATTCAACAACGCCGAAGATCTATGGTACATGGTCACCCTACCAGTCCATCCCTTACTCCCCCCGTTTTGGCTGCACTTCTCAGACTCCGCCATAGCATTGTATCGTCCGCATAACCTCTTCTGGCTGATAGCTCTCAGACTCCGCCATAGCATTGTATCGTCCGCATAACCTCCTCTGGCTGATAGCTCTCATCCTCGGAGGCAAAATATTAGAGATGGAAAGGTCTGAGCACCGCTGGCGTAACCATCACCAGTCATCAGCCATCACCCATCAAACTACAGAAGTGTGGTCAGCAGTAGATGTGCCATACTAAATTCCTTATCAGCAGGCAGCACCGTCCGAAACCTCATATGTCGGAACAGTAGAGGATAGGGACACCGAAACGAAACGAAACGTAATTGAGTCATCCCTCATGATCCACTGGTAACCGTCGACTTTGGGGTACTATCTACTTGCTGTACTGTGCACACTCTGGTAACGCGGAGTGTGGCCCCTTCATTGGGGTTGTTGGTGGCTCGCTGCTTACATTTAGCACGAGTTCTTCTGGTAGATGGTTGTGAACTTGAAGCTTAGAGAGTTTGTATTGTGACGGTAAGTATCTATCACTCGCACTTATTCCAACATTGCCGTTTTGCTCGCTACAGCCTACCTGCCGTATATGGGGCGACGGAACGTGAGATTCCCGTGCCCATTTTCACAAGCCAAAAAAACAAATCAGCTGGGAAGGCTCTCCAGCAACCTAACCCTAAAATTCTGCAGATGGACACCTTGAAATTCAATTGCCAAGGTCTGAAGGATTCGATGGTTACTTGTAATAGGGATGGATGGATGGGGATAACAGAAGTGCGCTATATTCTTAAGCACGTCAACATTTCCCCTGGCAAAACTCGACAAAATGTCCACTAAGGGGGAGGGGGGGGGGTACCGGCTTGCAAGATGCCGAAGCCAAAAGATTGAGTATATACGTATTTCCTCCCCTGGGTTCTTTTGGACATACTCCATCTTCCCTTCCGGCATTGCTGATTGCACCAGACAATCTTGGTATGGAAATATCCTGTGCCCAATCGCCAATGGCTCTGTGGTAAAAATCCAATTACGACTCCAAAACTATCGACCTTGATCCTCTAGCCACACCTCCCCCGCCTATCTATCCATCACTTCCCGCGTTTTGCCCCGTTTCAATACAAGCCTCAGAATAAATTACCTCTCCCCCCCCCCCTCCCTTGGAATCGAATCGAGTGATTTCTTTACTGTAGACTTAGGTACTTTGCATGCATGCATGCGTTAGCCGAACAGGAACGAACGAAAGACGTGGTACAGCCTACTAGCTAAGTAGCTTAGCGGGTCGGCGCTCCGAGATAAGAGGGAAAAGGGAAATTACATTGACAGGGGGTGATATGGAAAAGGGGGTGAGGCTTGAGCGTTTAGAAGGGAGGGAAGTCGCTGCCCATCACTGTCACTTTGCTTCGAGGGAGAGGAAGGTATGATTTTCTTTCTTTGAAATTTACATTGTATTACTTTCTACAAGTGGTAAAAAACAAAAACTCCTAAGAAAAAGATATATAGATCCACAAGCTCAAATTAAGGGTATACTTCCATCATCACACCACAAGTCTCTACATATTGTCATACAAGAATAATAAAGAAAATATCCAAAAAAACTAGCCCCATAACGTTTCCTTCACAACAAAAGGAAAAAAACAAAAACAATTCATGATATGTTGCTCGTTGCCCCCATTTAATCCAAAGAGTCAAGTTTTCGTAATAAAAACAAAAAACACCATTGTTTCATGAGAGCTCCTTTATACCATACCAGGAATCAATCCTGCTTTCCCATTTTGCTGCAAAATGGAACAAAAAAGCGCTATTAAGGTCCGAATCAAATATAATTGAACACCACATACATGTCCCTTTTTCATATGCAAATTACATCCCTTTCTCTCCCCCATCACAATGAGGGCTAGAGATAACATTGTCATGCAATTTACAAAAGGAAAGCGACAGCACCGAGAAGACCTGCCAATGCACCACCAGCAACGGTAGCACGGTTTGCAGAGCCTTGGTAAACGGGAGTCGAAGCCGTGGGGTGTGAGCTCGAGGCGGCGTAGGTGGGTGCGGAAGCGGTGGTAGCATTGCCGTATGAAGTTGGGACACCGGTACCGGTCGGGCAGGGAGTAGAGGTCGACAGGGTGGTGTACACGGGAGGAGGAGACACAACGACGGGCGTCTTTGTAACCGGTGCTGAGGTGTAGCTATTATTCGATTGTTAGTTTTTTGTAGGGAAATGGAGGGGTGAGGGAAACAAACGTGTGGGTCAAGGTGCATGGGCATTCCTTAATGGTCAAGGTGGTCGCCTCGGTCACGGTGTAGACCTTTCCTCCCTGGGTGATCTGGGTGGCGTATGGGCAGTACGTGGTGAGCTCGTGGACGATCTCGGTGGTGGTGTATGAAGTGGCATTTCCGTAGCCGTAGGCGGAAGCGGAGGCAGATGCGACGAACGCGAAGACGGCGGCGACAGTGGAGAAACGCATTTTTGATTGAGGGGGGTTTTTTAGGATAGAACTAAACTATTATTTTGTATGACGAGTGGGTAAATATGCAGTTGAGCGGGGGAAAATGAAGGACTACGCAGTAAAGCGAGAGTGCGAAGTTGACAAAAAGCAGCGGCGACGAACGACGACGGAAGTGAAAGCGACTGTGGGTAAGGAGGAGAAAAGAAGAAGAGAACCTTTGAAGGGCTGTGCAATGCTTTATACTTGGCAAGATGGATGGGATATCTTGAAGGATATTGACACTAGCAGGGGGGAGGCGAAGGAAGAGTGCAAGCCAAAAAAGTTGCGCGCAAGGATGTTGTTTCCCGCCACAACAATCCGCTTTGGTCGCGCTGCCCAGCCCAAGGGGAAATTACACGAAGAGCGATCATCAACAGCATCTGGTGGTGGTGTGTGGGTGTAATTACAAAAATAAACATTTGCGCCAACGAGAGAGAGTGTTCACTATCGTGCTCTGCCCTAGGCCTGAACCAGAAGTTATGCACCCCACCTTCCAGCCAGACCCACTTTGCTTTACCCTCGCACACCCACCCACAAAACCTCAACCAAGGAATCGAGCTGAGCTAGCGCAGGTACAGAATCCGAGAAATCTTAGATAGACGGAGCGGCTAAAATGTACATATGGCCACTTCCTTGCCTTGCCTTGTGTGTGAGACAGTGAACGGTCGATGTGATACAACAGAAAAATTATAGGTATGTATGGAGTATGTAAGGTACCGGATGAGTTCAGCGTTTAGAAGGATCGGAATACTCGGATTAATGTCCGACATTATTCAATTGGGGAGAATTGATGATTCTGTGTTCTGCTGGCGAAAAAAAAAACAGGCTTGAGTGCATGCTTAACATCGACCGACATATGCACGATCAATCCTCAATCCAATCTCCTTCAACTCGCTCGTTCATTCATTCGTTCGCCCCCCCTCCCCCCCCCCACAACGGCATAATAGTAGTACAGTAATAGAATAACTTTACTTCCTCCAATCGGGCACACAAAAATTTCGAATTTGCGCTCCAGCTAACCCAAGAAGAGGAAAAACCGATATTTGTCTCATGCATCCCCTTTCAAACTTAAACAAACCGCATCCCTTTAAGAATCCCCCCGATTTGGGTATCATAGTATATTGTAAACTAAGCTGAGAATTTTCCTTCCTTCCTCCTTGATCAATATAGATATTAGTTGCCAAGCCCCCGATACCTTGCCCGGCACGAACGGAGGACCTCGCCTAAATCCAATCATCATCACCGCAAGCGCCGCGACGGAAGAAAAAAAATACAGGAAGGACAGGCGGCTACATCGGTGTATGGCTATGTTCTATTCTACTAGTTACTGCAGGTACCGATGAGATGATGATGTCTGATCGCTTTTTGGCTTACTTGCTTAGAGTGCCTCTACAAACAAAACCTGACCCTGCCTTGTCCTCCCCCCTGTCTCGGGTTATCTAGAGAGGACCGAGAAACACACAACCGAGATGAGCCCGAACGGTGAAACAGCGAGAAAAGAGACTAGAAAGTTCGGGCATTCGGAGGTGAGCGGATGGTCATGGGATTTTCGGTGGCGATTGAAGTAGCGCCGTATAGAGTTCACAAATTGGGTTCTATGTATGTAAGCTTGCTGGGGGAACTGGCATGAACAGGTGGAAATTGTATGGTCATTTCAGAGTAATGATTCGGAATGTAGGCCGTTCTGTCAAACGATAGGTAGATACACATTTACATTCAAAGCGGTGGCAAGGCCCTTAAAGTGCACATAAAGGAATGGATAGATATTCCAAGAAGAGATTACATACTGGTAAACATTGGTCGCATGGAACTAACATTTCCAGCATTTTCAAAAAGATGAAACTTTATGCCGTCGCAGGTAATCGTACATCGCTTAGTACGCCCCTTCACCCGTTTCTTCACTTCACCTTCCCATCCGTGCATTGATCTCCACAAAACAAACCTCTACCAGCAACGACTGCACGAACACGTCGTCGTTGCCGTCTCGCGTTCATGATCGATATCCAATAAACAGCAGGGCTGTAGGGAATTTCGAAGCGAAGCTAAAAGAAAAACCTACATGTAAGTAGTACCACATAGAAGCACAACGAATACTTTCTATCAAAGAAAACTTTGTTTTTTACTCACGCGAGCCAGCTTTCCATCCAAATCCAGCATGCAACCTTGAAAGCAAGCAAAATAAGCTTTCGTTCTTCCTTATCGTCAATTCATTGACTCGCCCCGGCGGCGGGCATATCCGGACTTGCTTGCTTTCTGGCTTTACCAACGTAACGTGGCTGCTTACAATATCTTTTTACCTGTACCTAGATACTTCCTTTTTCCACACCAATTAGAGCCTTCCAGCTATGCGTTTATTCGTCGTTATCGTCGTTCTATGTGCCTTTACTATAGCGACCCCATTACCTCGGCCTCCCAAAGACCTCGCTCGACCAGAGATGCTTCCGTTCATCAGCGATAATGAAATTGATACTGCGGCGGGGATTCTTAATTTTGTTTCGTATCGGCATCAAGAGGATGAGGAGGAAGAGGAGGAGGAGGAGGAGGAGGAGGAGCCTGATCGGGATCTGTTGGAACATGTAGAGGAATTGCATAGTGGACAGAGAGGATGGGGGTATTCGGAGAGGAAGGAAGGAACAGCATTGAAACTATGATGTGAAGTGAAGGATTGAATGGTTGGTTGGTTGGTTGGTTGGTTTTGTGGGGAGGGGAGAAGACACACAGTATGTAAAGAGTGCAGGGCTGCAATGATGGTTGGAGAAGAGATTCGAAAAGACGGCACAGGGTATGTATGTGAACAAAGCGAAAACGAAGGATTCGCTCTTTTTTTTTTTTGCTTTCTTTCTTCAGCTTGGGTTTTGGTTGGACAGGAACGAAAAGAAGCGATCGAATCGCGACAACCAGTGGATGTGGGTTTCTGAATCCGAGTTGAGGCGCTCACGCTCAATGGCTTGCATGCATGGAATAGATATCTTTGAGGCGTACATAAAAATACAGATAAAGCTTGTTCTTTTCCTCCTCTCAAACAGACGACGTTGAAAAAAGCTCAAAGTTTCCCTAGCACAGCCCCACCCACCCCAACCCACGCGCGCGCCATGATCGTGAGAGCCGAAGGAATATCGTGAGATCTGCGGGAAGGCTGTGCAAAAGGTAGGTACGTGCGATGAATTGCAAAAGCTCAAGCTCCACATAAATACACAGGCCTCGATTAGAAGAACTACATAAAGGCGTGAAGTCTGCACCTCAGAATTTCGAAAACTTTGCCAAGATGAATGACACGTGACAGGTGGGTTTTTGAACGACGCAAGAAATCCTCTTTTGCGAAAAATCGCAACCGACCACCTTTAAGTTTTACTCACCTACCTATAGCGTCTGCTGACATGATAAGGCTAGTATGTTACACAATTGGGGAGATCTTCTTGCATAGTAATGCCGATATACCATACTGGAAGGATGGTTGATATTGACATAGTCTTTTTCTTTGCTTGCTGATACACTCAAGATTTGAAGGTCTACAACTCCTCACCGCAACAGAAACCCACGCGAAGAACAAGGCGAGAGCCGTTGGGCTAAGGTTGAATATACAATGCCACTTCAACTCTCTGTGTACCTTTCCCCGACACAACCGATTATGGCACCCTATTTGTTGCATAACGTCTCCGCCACAGTTTTGGGATCGATTGAGATGTGGTTTGACCATTCTTTCGACATAACCCCCCCCCCTCTAAACAGGGTATTTCCACTATTCTCGAGTTTCTGTGGATCATTGTGATAGATACCGGGGGGCGATCGAAAATATGGCTCCAGCTTGCATAAGGTCTTCATCACCAGAAGAGAGAGTACTTTACTGTATGGTGCCGTTATTGCATCAGCCATGCCATATGGTCCCTATCACAGCAGGTGTTAGCACTAGAGTACTACAACTGTACCTTTCGCACTTCACTCTTAAATACACTTACCGCCACCACCCAACTTCTAAGGTCTTTGTTCATACCTTGCCTGAGGCCTTTATTTGTACCTAGCAAGCAAAATATGAAAATGAGTGTAGGAAGGATAGACTCGATCACGAGCCCAACCAGCCATGAGCCGAGCCGGCTCGAACAGGCTCGTGCCCATCGCTAGCGGAGACTTGGGGCAAGCTTTGTCCGTGGCTCCGGGACTCAAGCCGACTTAGATGACACCACGATACCTAGATGAAGAACCTGCAGAGACTACCGATAATCCGCTACAATAACTTCCTGGGATAGCTTAAAGGTTTCTCTGGACCTGCATTATTGTCTCCACCAGTTGGATGAAAGCCTCCCTCATAGATGCAGAATACCCCCTATTCCTAGCAAGAATCGGGTAAAGCATGTTCTTTGTTTCATGGTATATCACTCAAGGCCCCGGGAAATGTCAACTTCCAGAGATATGCAGCCGGATAAGCAAGTAGGTCGAAACAAAACCACTCTTGATCGAACACGTATTTTTTTTTTCAATATTAATGTCCAAGAGGTATTAAACCGCCATATTGACTCCCATGGTTTCTAAAACAGGAGACTGACCTCTCACGGTGATGAGATCGGTGCAATATTGGAGGGGGAGTTGTTGATATGATCCATTCTACGGATATTTCTCTTCCCGACGGCGGTCAGAGAAAGCCACAGTGAGTGGCGTGACGGATGTGGGAGAAGAGTGGGGGTGAAGGTGAAGGTTAGGGGTGGTGATAGGGCCGGAATGGTAACAGAGCAATCAATTTGAACAATTGACATCCTTTAACACGTGGAGACGTTAAAGCACACCCGTCCAAGCGCAGAGAGGTCAATATGCCCAACAAGGGCCATCCTAGATTAGCAAAGTCCTAAACAGTATCTTGTAGTCGCAGTAAACCTTCTCAAGTGTGGTGCCAAGGTGAAGAAAATGGGGATTCCTGGGCATCAAAAAAAGCTGATTCCGATTCCGCCATCAACGGAATGTTTGGTAAGGACATGTAAGTACCTCATACTTGCATGTACCTGCCGCCAACGAAGCAAGTGGGTTAGGTTGGTGGGTATAAAGTAGTTTTATTCTCCTAGGGTATCGATAGGCGGCTACGGGTTTTGCCACTAAGTATCGTGAAATAAGGTGAGACTATAGCACACCTAACAAGCTATTTCCCTTCTTCTTCTAACAATACTCTACATACGCTTGCGTGCTCGTTCCCCGATTTATCTTTGCTACTAGGTATTCCCGTTAACTATGTGCTGTGCTTCCCAATCTGGGATACTAGGCTCAAGCTGGGTGGTGGGTTTGATGTGAGGTATATCTTGTTGCTGATGCAGCATTTTCCAATTGAGCGCAAGAGTTATAGACTAGGAAGGAAGACAAACAGATTTCCGGAAATAAACTCCTACGATACGAGGTGTTCTGGGATATCTCGTTATGTGTGCATTTTAATGAATCTGGAGATCGAAAGGTTATTGGCTATGAACTAATCAGGCTGGCTCGTTCTTATATCTTGGGCTTATTTGGGTTCTTTCTCCCCCTCCCTACATTCGAAGAAGAAAGTAAATCCGTGGCCGGACCACTTTGGAGCCCGAATCGAATCCCAGCGAGTGATGGTTGTGGGTATCTCGACATAGAGTAATTGTTATAGAGTTCCTCCTTCCATTTCAGGCTCACTCTCTAAAGATCTCTTGGTGTTTTCTCGTCGCTCAATACTCTAATGTGATATACTCTACTTAACCATATATCTCCCCCTCTCTTTTAGATATGCAAGAGGAGAATTTCTTTCCCTCATCATCTTCGTTGAACTCATGGATTGAAAACCCTAGTGTTTAAGTTTTCTAATATATATAAACAGGAACTGATACCTAGGTATGTAGGATGCTATACATAAACACCTAGGTGCTACTGTACCGGTCAATGAGGTTGGGACACTTTTTTTTTGCTGACACTTTTTTTCAATCACCGAATGGTCAAAACTGGGCGAAATCCGGAATAAAATCTTTTTGGGACACTCGATCCTGACTGCTGACGTCCTAGCCTCATTGACCGGTACAGTACATATAAACGTTTGGTGAATGTAACGCTTGCTCACTTTGACCCGGATCCGCGCGTCGAGCGCTTGTCCGGGACAGAGAAAGCCGAGAGAATACAGTAGTTCTATTTAAAGCATGGAGGTCAATGCTGCGGTAGGGTGGTGAAATTTGGAACCGGAATTGGATTTAACACGGATGAATTGATTACTCATTCCTCGCTATGTCGATATCATGAGCGACGGGAGATTTCCATACCATTTATTGAAGAAAGGAAGCAACTTCGAGGAGTAATTTGTCGACTTCACTCATGCCAAACTTGGATCTTTAGGCTTTGTTGTATATAAAGGTACACTTGCACTTGTGACTACTTGCTGCTTCCGCACATAATGTACTCGAGCTCTAGATAGTCTTGAGGTTCTCTTGCTCTCTCTCTCTCTCTCATCAGTACATACCCTACAATATACAAGCACGGTTCCTCCCGCAAAACAATAGGTTTGTAGGTTTCCTATCAATAGGGTGCGCTAAGTCACAGGACATGGTGCAAACCACACCAAAATTCGGCACTTCTGAGCAGACAATAACACCATCTAAATTCCTTCCAAAACTTATGAGAAATTTATAGCAACTCAATAAGTATGTGAAGATGCAATCCTGAAGTTTTGACACATCCAATCAAAGGCATTCACCATAGGAAATTTTCAGATATGGGAAGTCCATTGTAACTGAAAATAGGAACTCTGTCAACACCAATCGCATAATTGTTGCTTAAAAGTTCTCAAACTCAAATATTGAAGAGATAACATACAGTAAATCTCTCTATAAAAATATCAGGTATAGTTGTCACCAAAAATTGTGGTGCTATGGAATGCTCAAAAGCACATGTTTTGGTGTGTTTTGGCCTGTGTCCGGTGACTTAGCGCACCCTATTGCTATGTACAGGTCGGGTGAGAAGTTATGAACGGCATGGTAAGAAGCAGTGACGGGTTGTGTGGGTAAAAGGTGAAATAGTTGGAGACCGGGAGAGCTGAGCTTGATTATTGAGCGAGATAACTTCCACCCCTCTAGGCCTTCTTCAGATCTATACCCGTCAACCACCACGCTTATAGTGGGGACGAAGGGTAGTGGGTGGGAGCTCCGCCATCTAGCCGGCTCGCCCGGAGGCGGAGGTGTCTTTATTAGGCTCTGTCATACTCTAGTTAGAGTGAATACAATATGAATAAAACAAAGCAAAACCACCACGCTCATCGGCCAACAAATCTTTTAAGTAATGTTTGTCATAATTAATCACTCGATACTACATTTCGCCCTCCATGAACGATCTCCGAGCAGTTACTTCTGAAAGTCACCTCGCGCCAGTCAACTTCGACAATCCCCTTGGAGCCGTCCATGTGGTCACTATCACATCAACAACCGATACCATGGTAATTCCTACTTGCCCCATCCAACTACCGTTTCTCCCTGAGCTATACTTCATGTATGTATAACTTCTCTCGTACATTCTACTCTAGCCTTAACTTTATTTTTAATCTCACAGTCCAACAATGAGCGTATTCGGTAGTTAGCGTTGAAATGTGCATAATAATAAAATCGTAAGAGATTAATAGTTATCAGCTACGGTCATTGAGTTATGAAAACAAGGCTTCCCGTCCGCTCAGCCATATTTAAGCATAACATCGCCATGTTAGTACTGCAGTGGGTGACCATGCGGGAATCCCTGGTACTGTAGTTTCTTTTTTTCTTCTTTTATCACCGAGCTCTAAGGCGTCAACGAGTTTACGCTGTTTATATCACGAGATTGCTGCTACTGGTGAGTTTTAGTGGCCGTATTGGCTAATACACCTTGGAGCGCTGGGGCTGCGAAGAATTGACTAGCGTGAAGTGAATGTCTGAAGACACGGCGGCCCCACTCACGAAGTTTGTAAGTATAGTTAATGGCACAATGGGTTAGTATTTATATTGCATATAAACGACCATATAGTCATTGAACCGGGGGACCTGAGAACCATTCTTCACGATTTAACCGTTCCGTCTTGCTAATGCGGAGCTAGTCGGTTTGAGGCTTATGTTTTCTATCGCATGACAATCGTATGACAATATGGGTTCTAGCTAATTCGCTAATTGTACTAGTAATATGAAAACTGATACATGAACCGACTCTTGAGGCGGATAGTAATTTCGACACCTCAAAGAGTGAGGATGATAGAGATGGGGGGAACAGGAGTGCGCTAGGCATGGAGTGTCATCTTGCACCTAAAGCCTATTCAAATGGTGATAACAATCTCATTGCAAAATGGTCGACTATACTAACCATATCAAATCCCCTGCCGCGTGCAACACAAGCACAAAAAGCTCTAAGTTCTGAATTCATAGAATTGGGCGAGACTGGGATACCATGGGTCATAAGGCATCACCCGATCCATCAAAATCACTGCTCACTTCACCATCCGAACAGCAGATATAGGTAGTAGAGTAGATGGCCACAACGTATCATTCACTCCATTTCCACCTCTACCCTCCACCTCATCTCCGCTATATTCTTCCTTCCTTCATATCCCTCCTCTCAAAAGAAAACGCCTGCGCACCCTTCAATGAAATAGTTACATAAATAAGCGACCCGCCAGTCAGTATGCGGGAACAGTAGTAGTGAACACTAAATAATAAAGAAAATTAGTAGTGGGTATGTATGAGGGTATGTATGAGCAAACGTCCAGCCCACATGAAGTCTTATATCGAGTGAGAGCTTAAAGCCAATAAAAATGTGTACAACTAAAAGAAGGCGACCGCTGATAGATATCAACTGCAGCGCATTGCAAGCCACAGGAGCGTGGGGAAAGTATATCTTGCAGCCAAGGCCAAGAAGGAAAGAAGCAAACAAAGAAAAGAAAAATAGGAGCCATACTTTTTGCAAGAACCCCCGGCAAACAAAACGCAAAAAGGAAAAGGCCCCTCGAACAAACGGACAGACAGAACACTATAGTACAACCCAAAGCCTAACCAGAACCCCATTGCAAACCAAGAAATTGAACAAACCAATCTTTAGACAGGGATTAACCCCTCTCTTCTCTCATCATTGGCCGAACAGCCTCATTTCATTTAGAAACCCCTAAAAGGATCGTCTCCTCGGAAGAAATCATCGTCGTCATCGCCGTAAAAACCTCCCCTACCCCAGTAGCTCTCGTGTCGGCTTGATCTTCGATCCCTGCGTAGTCGGTAACTAGACGGTCTAGAGGAACTCGCCTCATCTGCTTCATCGAATTCGTACCTTGGTCTTCGGTCTACAAACGCTTCCATCCTGACCGTGCCCATTGGACCTGCTTCCCATCCTCCAGCCATGCCGCCTCCACTCACCCCATGTGATATTGAAGAATTTGCCGATGTCAAACCAATCCCTCCAACGCCATAAAACGAGTCACGATTTGTGGAACCAGTGTTACTCGTCGCGTATGACGCTAAACTCCGTTCATATCCGTGGCTGGTACTTGTCTGGGGGCGTCTCATGTTGCTATTGCTCCTCCGTCTGGAAGCACCTGGGAAACGAGGGATTGACGGTGGTTCTGCAGACAATGTCTCCAGGCTCTCTCTAGGTGGATTTATAGACCCTGATGCATTGCGACTTGTGAATCCATTCGTTCCTGCAGGTGAAGAAGCTTTGCTTTTGCCCTTAGCCAGGTGCACAGAATCCCGTGTGGCACTAAAAGCGTTTGTTCTGGCTGGAGCCGGTGCTGGAACAGGTGGTGGTGCCGGATGGGGTTGGTTTTGCTGTCGGTGTACCTGTTCATATTCAAATGGCATGGGTGGGGGCAAAGCAAGTAATCCATCATTGGAATCCGCCGAGTGACTTAGGAAACTCAAAGCAGTCAACCATACATAATGGCGTTCTCGGCTTGGGGCGGTGAATTTGAGTGCTCGTGCTGGTGTCAAGATAAGGATGCTCCTATTAAATATTGGTTGAGTTGCTCCCTTGGGCAGAGGTGTGTCATCCTTTACATCAAGAACCGATTGAATCAGGACTTTTCTGGTCAGCACCTTATCCATTACATCCGAGAGCTTATCCGGACCGCCGAAGGGATGTAAGATTGATCGCTTACGTTTTCTTCCACTCTTACCAAGCAGGGCGCTGCCACTTGTAGGTTGTCGGCTGGACCACATCACGGCACGTTCATATGGGGCTAACCAGACCCAACGCTTGTGGCGTTGACCTCCTGCTACATCGTCGCCCTGTGGGGATTCCGAAACTCCGAAAGACCTCCTCCGACGAACATACTTCCACATCCATTCTCCCACCATTGTTTGGGCAATAGCGTCCACGACACTAGTCTGCTGAACTGATCCCACAGAAGCTTGGCCTGTGGTCGACGTGTTATTACTGGCCTGGTGTCTGTGGTTTGACTGCCCGAGCCCTCGCCGATCAAATGCTGGTGAATGAATTTCATCTTTCGGCAATGGAGGGGGCAATCCTGGACTATCGGGTGCATTCGAAGAGGTACTTAAGGGGGCAGGTGATCTCCTGCCGTCTTGGTCACGAGTGTTAGGCAACGCTGTGGCTGATCTGACTTTACGAATTGACTGAGGCCTTCGGGGTCGTGGTCTGGAGGTGTTCCGAGTGAGCATGGGGGTTGGGCTGGGTGATGCCCGATCCCTGTCACTCAAATAACCCGGACGTTTCGAGCTATGCCGAGCAGGAACAGGGAATGGCGGCCCAATCTTTGTCACCGTGCTCCCGCTTTCGGTGGTACGGTTACTTGCCAAGCTGGGGCTACGAACACGAGCGTGTGCATTGACCCCCGAAGTCACCATAGCATTCCTTCGCATGCTAGGCTGTCGCCGAGGTACATCTCCGAAACGCTCAGAAATGTCTGGCACAACCGGTGGGAAGCCAAGAGCGCTCGACGGTGCCTTTCGGTACCCCTTTGGTTTCGGCGCAGATAAGGCCGTCTTGTACTCGCTGCCACTGTCTCCTTCCTCCGGAAATCCGTCGTCCCCAGAAGAATGCATTTCATTATCGGGCGATAGATCGATGTTGTTGAATAGATTCCTTGCAAGACCATCCTTCCTGGATTTTGATGGAGTTTTTCGGAGGTCAACATCATCAGCAGATTTAGGTGAGTCGTAAATTATAGCTGTGCCCACTCCCATATCAGCCGTACCAGTGAGTCTCTGAATAGGAGCAGAGGTAGGTGCAGGAGTCGGCGCAGTCGCAGATCGCCGGTATGTCCTCTTGGAACTCTTTCTAGGTGGTTGCGGGGGACTAATCGGAACTGGCTCGGGTTCTGTGGATGGTTTTTCTTTGGGTAACAGCAAAGAAGGTAATAGGTGCGGAGCAAACTTCTTTAGACGCTCATCCAATCTGATCTCTTCCGTTTGCATCGAATGCGTCCGCACCCTCATCGGCCTGGTCTGAACGGAAGCATTCTTCATAACAGGTTTTGGAAGGGGAGGCGTCGGCTCAGGTGGGCTGACCATAATGGCAGGTACACGGATGATGGAAGGCTTTACTGGTTTCATGGGGTCGGTTTGTGTACCTGCCGACTGCATCGGTATTTCAGCCGATTCGAGCTGTGGGGTATTTGGAGGTGAAGGCAGTTCGATAGTCTGTGATTCGGTTGAAACATATAGCGGTTTCGGGGGGGCTGTAGGCGAAGGGCGCTCAAAGGTTTGTGATATTTTGGAAACGTATGCGGATTTCGCAGGTTTTGGAGGCGCAGGTAGCGCAGTAGTTTGCGATTTTGTGGAAACATATACCGGTTTCGGGGGCGAAGGTGGCACAACAGTCTGCGATATGGCAGAAACATATACTGGCTTTGGAGGAGTTGGCGGAGGAGGCAGTTCGATGGTTTGCGATTTGGTGGAAACATACACTAGTCCCAAAGGTGGTGATGTTGCCCTTTCCACTCTCTTTGACATCACTCTCTTTAGTTCGCTAACTGTAACCTGCTGTCCATCCTTGGGTTTTTCCCGCTCGATGCGAGCTAGTTCCTTGTCAATCGACTCCTTCAATTCCTGAATCCTAGCGTCCTTAGCAGCCATCGCATGCTCCCTGTCATCCAACATATTCTCTCGGTCATCCAGGGCAGAGACACGTTCATCAAGCATCTTCTTAGTGGCATCGAAGGAAGTGGTCTTCTGCTTCAGTTCCAATGACTTTGCCTCAAATTCCATCTCTTTTGCCTTTTCTCGCGCCTTGAACGCATCAACGCGATCATCGAATTTGGCCTCCCTCTCCAGGTATTCCTTATCCATTTCGGCACCCTGCGATCTCAGAAACTCTAGCCTCTCTTCCACTTCAGTTGCCCGGGTGTTGGCCTTGTTGAGTACTAAGTGAAGAGCCTCCATATCCGCTGTTTTCTTTTCCAGAGCGCTGCATGCGCTCTCAAGCTCTGCATTCTTTTCGTCCAAAAGTCCCTCCAGGATATGTACGCGTTCCTCATAGTTGATTTCTGGAACAACTTGGACACCCATATCTGCAAGCTCAGGAAGCTCGTCGATTTCCTCCTCAGACTCATCGTCTGTGATCATCTCGGCCGGCATGTCCAGTTCAGCATCCGTCTGGGTATAGTCCTCAGCATCTGTTCGATCGGCATCCGTCTGAGGATAATGTTCCACGTCTGATTCAGCTTCATCCTCCTCGGTCTCATCAAAATCCAGCTCATCTGCTAGACTCAATCCATTACTGTGCAACGATATACCGAGCCTTTCTGCCTCGTCGTCTCCCATCATGAGACTTGTCGGCCGGCCTCTGATACTCATAGATCGAATACTGGCGGTATCGCTCTGCATGAAATCACCATATATGGTATCCTGGGACATTACCCTCTGGTGCTGGCGATGATGGGCCACCGGCGGTGCCTCAGGCGGAGGCATGGCATTTGACGCAGCTATTTCATCTAAAACGGCCTTGAGCCTCCCTTCAGCCACATGAGCTCTTCGCTCGAAGCCCCTCTTTGCTTCCTCGTACTTCTCGTTATCTCGCTCCTGCACTTTCCTCATCCGCTCAAGGTCCTCCTCAGCAGCCCGCCGCGACTTTGTTAATCGTTCCATCTGCTTCTTCATTTCCGCAAGTGCCTCGACAGCTTCATCTCGTTCTTTTGCAACTTCTGTCATAGCATCATCTTTCTCTGCCCTGGCGAGCATTCGCTTGGCATCTCTTGCTTCCTTTTGCGCAGTTGCAATGGAAGCAGTGGCAGTTTCATGATCGGCACGTGCTGATTCAAGTTCATTCTCGAGTGAATCAACAAGGTTACACTTGGATTCAAGCTCCCTCCGTAATGATAAAATCTCGGCTACTAAATTGGCGTGCAAAGTCGGAGTGAATCGTCGAGGGTCAAGGATAGATATGGTTTCGTCAAATGCGCCATCATGGTGATGAGAATTGTTGACGCTCATTCGGCGGTGGTGTGGAGGCGACATCCTGCCGTGGTTTGGTATAGGACTGCTTGAGAGAGGATATGGAGATGGCGATTGACCTCGACTCGAATGTCGTGAGAGCATGGGTGTTCTATCATAAGGAGTCCCTCGTGGGGTGGGTAGAGGTGCGTCCGTCGCATAATCGGTATCATCGAACTCAGAATCCATTGCGTCCGTGGAAATAAGATACTATCCTAAAGAATTACTCCGCCGATTCTTTAGTGATATAAAATCAACTGTGATATGGAGTATGTACGTGAAACACGATGTCGACTCGTTCCCTCTTCTAGTGGACGTATGGCCCTAGCTTTTCAAAATGACCGGGCGTTGTTATTGAACCGTGGGTTGACTGTTTTCCAGAGTCGTAGCAATTAGTCTCGCTGCTTCCCAGAAGACCTGCGTAGAGAGGATTTCGAATTCTCTCCGTAGGGTGGGGGCAATGCAATGCTGCAAGCCCAGGGATCAATGAGGAGTAATGAGTTCAACAACCTGGATGTGCAAGAAACCCTGGTCAGCACTACAAAATAAACGGGCAACAAACGCTTGGGTAACTTTGGAAAGCGCAATGCAATACGTGAAGCAGAACAGAAGATGGAAAGTGAGTATTTCACGAACCTGTCCAAATCAATTGAACGCCAAAAACAATGCTCAACACAGCAACGCAACGCAATGCAAATCAAAAAGGTCTTCTGCAAGAACCAGCCGGCTACTCCTTCGTTCAGAACTTCTTCAAATAAATGAACGAATCACAATCACAACGGCCGTTATAGTAGCAGATGCAAGAGCAATGTTGACTCGAGTTCCTGCGCCGTTGTGCAGTCACCCGTCCTCGCAGATGAATTGCACGGATCTGGTCGTCGGCGGAAGGGGTATCCCGGATGCCCACAGGTGGAGGAGGGCTGTAGTGATGGTGGCAGGGGAACGACAGCGGGAGGCTGTTTGAGTACTTAAGTAAATACAAATACAGGTGTATTTATGTATTTCTGTCGTGTCGTGTCGCGTCGGGGATGGATTGGGGGGGGGGTATCGACGAAGACTGTTGCTGAGTGCTCCCTTCCTCGAAGACAGCCGACCAGAACTCTCTCACAGCTTGAAGGGTTCAAAGACGGCCACAGGAATTAAAGAGAGGCCGGTAGTGACATGTACATGAAAATATATTGCCGGAAGGGAAGAATGAGGTTGTTTATGCAGAAAGCACCGTAGCGAGCTGCAGACAACTAAGTCTACACACACTCTCACTCACACGCCACCAGTCGTCGTAACGGCCGTCGAGAGGTTCTTGCTCGTGATGGATGCTAAATATTATCTATTCCTGTCAACCTCCATTCCACACGATAGAATCGCCGCCCCCTTCTCACTCATCGCGAAACACCACCTCATCACCACCACGGCTCTGGATTCATAAATATACCTTTTATGCCTTCTTTCGAAGGAGCACCCAACCACCACGTCAAAGTGTCACAAGCCGGCGCGAGGTTGAACTGGAGATGGACGACGACAGGAGAAAAGGGAGGATGGCGATTATTTGGAAGTGACACACGCGCTTCCTGGTGCAAAACGACGATCCAGCAATGGAGAGAGACTGGAATTGGTCGTAGTTCCCTCGCGTTAGCGTGTAAGCTCAAGTCCACTTTCACTCAATGACCACCACATGCATATCATTTTTCCTTTTTTTTCTCTGGGCAAGTCGCATGGCTGACTTCAATTCGACAGCGAAAGATAAGTACAAAATAGAACTGGAGACTCACCGGCAGACACGGTTTCAGGCGGGTGCCCTATGATATGTCGCAGCACAGAATTGGATGTCGCAGTTCCACTATCCAGATACATGCATAGACACAGTTATTGGACGTCGTCTTCGAATGGGTAGCCGTTCTTGTCGTGTTTCTAAACATTCCACTCAGGAGGTTAACTCCAACAACGACAAAACAACAGTAGGTGGCAGCAGCGAATTGGATTCTTGCACAGTTATTCCGCACTTTTTATTAATCTATCGGGTCAGGGTTTAGAGACACGCACAGACACCGATGGAAAAGGATAATATTATAATATTGTACACCATTATAGCTGTCGAAAAACAGGGGTAGTGAGGGCTTAAGTAGGCAGATGTTGAGCACAATTGGATCGGGATTTCACCTGCGGCCTACTCGAGAGCGCGCTCGAGTATAATATCTGACTCTCACAGTGTTTATGTGATCTCTAGAGTTCTGGAAGCCCGTCACGACAAATACTCGCCCAGCCCGCAGTTGTCGTTGCATGCCTGAAGCTCTCTACTGGGAACCCGATTTGTTCGCCCCCACAACGCACCTGCGCCCCAGACCAGCACTAATGCAACACAGATGCAGTTGGTTCATCTGTTGATATCTATTCGTTCATGTCATGCCGCAACGTCAAAGGCGTTGATGTTCGATGATAGGTCGATAGTCAACCAATATCGTCCGTCGTCAGCTTTTCTGTTCATCCAGAGCATCGTCAATTCCAATTGCCTCACTGTGTGAATACATAGAACATCGACGAGTTCCTCATTACGCTTATCAGATGTTACTAGCCAATGAACTCCAGGAAAACATGGCAACTAACCCTGTCCCTGTCCGTCTCTCACCTCATCACGATCTGGAGCTATCAGTGCTATGTCTAACTTGTTCTATCACCGCGAGTGCTCAATTCTCTCGGGTGTCGAAACTCACCTAGACACCTTATTTACTCGGCAGAGGCGTTGCAGGCGCCACCGATCATGTGCGAAGGCCCCTTCAAGAGTGCACCCCGTATTGTTATCTACAAAATCGAAGCCCGTACAGGATTCACCTCCCTTTTTCTCATCGCAAATATCTCCGTATTCAACTCGTCGAACCCAACATCTGCACGGACTTCAACTACTTTTTTTTTCCATTCTTTGACCAGGGGCGGAGATTGGGAATTTATTAGTTTCTTAGCTCGTTTACCCCAAAGTAGGGTACGGCTTGCTGCTTTCCGTCCCCCCGACTTCTCGGTTAGGCAGCAAGGATTCGTTTCTGGCATGATGCATAGTCACCGCATCACAAAAAGAGGATTGAAAAACATCATAGAAATTCATAATGTTGGAGAATTCGGCGATTGAGTTTTGGGAACAGTTTATAAACTGGTGTGTTCCTCTCCTTTGTCCTGCAGGTTGCCTGTGCATGGGAGAATGCAGTTGGAAGGGCAGCCTTGCGATTACTGAAGGGGACACTTTTTTTTAAATTTTGCCCCGCAATATTGAATAGGGTAAATTTTTACTCTATCGGCGCCGATGCATGGAGTACTAACGGATTCTCCTTGCTTCAACTCTCAACGTCGTCGTTGTGCCTACATGATCGGGACGGATAGCAACTTCATGTCGTCGAAACCTTCAACCCGCATGCAATTAGGCAAGCGACAGCTATTCAATTGTACTGTTTAAGAGCCTTTTATGCTACCTACCTTCCTAAACACGTTATCCACAAGCTCGTGCTCCTCAGGAGCTTATATAGGATATATTTTTTATCCTACGAACGCAAGTACTTTATACCAAACACACCCTCTGTCCGGAATCTTAACGAAGCTCAAAAATAGACACGACGGATGATACCCAAATTTACGGGACCTAAAGCTTGGGAATACACGACTTGTTCCAAGGCGTTTAATGGGTGCCGAGAATACGGGTTGGAATCAGTTATCCAACAGTACGAATACCGGCCGGCACAATTATCATGTGTTCAAGCTTTTGATGATTCACGCCACGGCACTAATTCCGGCACCAAACGCAGTTTCTCCAATGTCGTCGCCGGGCGGAATTATATATCTACCCATGGAAATGTCCAGCTTCCAGACTTCGTTTGTGGTTTCAAGAAGCGGGGGTGGTATCACAATGTATCAATCGGTCCGAGTCCAGGGAATCCTCGCACGTACCGGCGGCACAGGGGAAAAGCATAGCAAAAATGCAAGCGCGCCAACCTTCTAGCAGAGAGGCGTAATATGCATCATTGCTGGACTTTTCCCCAGTACCGAGTACCCGGTACTAGATAAGCTACCGCATGTCTCCGTATTTTTGGACCAGTAGATAGGTGTTTCAGGTGCACAATCCCCAATCTCCAATCGGCATTGCACAACGGCATCGAACTGTACAGGTAGCCCATCTGACCCCGTGCATTGGAAGCCTTTGGAAGAGAAGAGTGGACGGGGGTGGAGATATATTCGTTACATATAGGGTACATAGAATCGAACTTTACGACGTTCCTATCATCTTTACTCCTAGTTAGCCACCGTGCAATGTGTATCTAATCTAATCACTACACCTCGACCCCCGGCGGCGCCGAAGTCAATCACATGCCACACCGAGCCCAAACCGAGCAAGCTTTGGAAAGAATCATGAATAATCACCCATTCTTTGTTAGCCCAGGCAGTTTCTATATATATTACATCGGACATCATTATATGGTAGGGCATAATGCATAACGATAGGGCACGATATCGGGTCCTTTCTTGCATAAGTGCCTGCTGTGTAAAGGCATGGGTTGGTTCGGTGTTCGACGCGCATGTTGACACTAGCTTGAATCTAGGGTTTTGTGTTGATCATTCGGAGGAATGTTTCTTGGATACTTTTGTTCAGACAGCATGGTTTCAAAGGTCGATAGATTGATAGAAATATCGGATTTCATTTGTGTTATGCGAACAAATAACTGCGCACCTGTTCGTCAACTCAATAACTTCAACTTGAAGCGCTGGTGTTCCGGATATGAATAGATAGAGTTCTCCAAAACCTATGGCCGAGCATTCTTTCATCCCCAGTTTTTTACTAAAACAACTGCAAGCTCCCCGTTGGTAGATCCGACCGCATGAGATCGGAAACAGTAACAAAACATTCATGCTCATCGCAAGGCGTGAATTGGAATACGAGTGACATATTGTGATTAACCCCGCTCATAAACCATTAAACGGCAACATAAAAATAGAAACCAGGCATCCTCCCAACCTGCCCTATCACAATATCCTCACCCAATAACTCTAATCACATCCCCACACTCAGTCAATACTCAAACTTCTGCCCCACCATCTTCTCCGACAACTCCCACAGCTTCCTCGCCTCCTCCGGATCCGTAGCCCAGGTCTTTACAGGTGTATACAAATCCCCATCCTGCAGAAACGCACCGTTTTTGTCTACCCATAATCAGCGTCATCCTCACCCTCCCATTTCCTTTCAGAGAAACCTACCATCAATACTCGGGTCAAACGCGGCCACCAACGTAGTCGCACAACCCTGTTGTACCGTCTTAAGACTATTACCAGTAGATGCATACTGTTTCCTTCTCGCCGCCAGCTCTTCTTCCGGAACATGCTTCTGCAATCCCGTTAAGATACCCCCAGGATGTAGAGAAAAACTCTTCACCCCGCGCTTCCCAAGCTTTTCTGCTAATGAGATGGAGAACAACATGTTTGCGGTTTTGGACTGTCCGTAGGCTGCCCATTTTTCGTATTCTTTTCCGGCCTGTGGAGGTTGTTAGTAATGGGGGGAAAGGGGGTGGGGGGAAGGGACGTACCCCGAAATTAATATCGTCGAATCTAACGCCGGAAAAGTGATACGCTAAGCTAGCAACATTTACAATCCTCTTCTCACTTGCATCGCATCCATCTGGGAGCAGTTTCGGCACTAGCAGGTTCACCAGGAGGAAGTGTGCTAGATGGTTTGACCCGAACTGGAGTTCAAAGCCATCTTTACTGGTTGTGAACTCTGGTAAAGCCATCACACCCGCATTACAAATAATCTTCCCCTCATCAGCCTCTATTCCTGTAGTGTATATTATGGGGGGGTACATACGATATCGAGTTCCGTCTGCACCTCCTCCACCGCTTTCCTCACAGACGCCAGGGATCCAAGATCGATTATGATGGTTTGTGTCTTTGTACCGGGGTATTGGGCTTCGATTCCTGCCACTGCAGCATCGAGCTTTTCTTGTGATCGTCCGGCGAGGATGAGGAGTTTGGGGTTGTGTGCAGCGATTGAGAGTAAAGTTTCGTAGCCGATGCCGCCGATGGTGGGGCCGGTGAGGAGGATTGTTTTGTTATGGATTCGGGAGGGGAAGGAGGAGGTGACTTGCAAGCCGGTGGATTGGGAGGTGAATTGGGTCATTGTGTTTGTTGGGTCTGTGGATGATGGGATTGATGGTACTGTTAAAAACTCTCAAGAAATATTGAGGGCTTAGAGGAGTTTTATATCCACTGCCTTCAATATTAACATTGATATTGATATATATTTTGTAATCCATCGAGTTGCTGCTCGGACTCGGAGATATCTCTAAACTCCGGCCGAGGGTGTACTCGGTTCGAGGCGTGGAGTAACAATATCACGTGCACTTTTGAAGTGTAATCAGTTAATCGATAGGTGGTGTCTGCATTTGCGTACTGAGTAGAGTATTGCAGGGTCAGGGTCGGATGATACTAACCAGATCGGTGTCCTGCATGCCCGCCTACAGCTAGATTTCAAATCACCACTTCGTATTATACAGACATATACACATCAGCGAATCCACTCGTCGAAAAAATATTACGCGGAGATAAAAGAGTAGACTCCGGAGTGGTGGATTGACTTTACTCGGACGGGGCACTTCTTTGGGCTTGCTGCATGTATGAATCATCGAGTAACGATTGACACAACGTCATAGAGAAGTGTATGATCTGACATCCGATACATGTAACTAAGTACTTAGTATTATAGACCTCAGACCTCAGAACAAAATATTTTCATACCTACAATACCAGTACCGTACTTGTTTTTGTTGCTATTGGAGAAGTTTTATAATATGAACAGCTGTGTATATCCCCGAGAGACAAAGAAAAAAGTAATCCACCAACTGCCAGTTTGAAAAGAAACACCGGGAGCTTGAGATAAACAATAATAAGAACCTTTAGCAACCGCTCAAGATTTTTCGAACGTAACCAAAATGACAGAGTTCATAGCCATCTTAATTCTCGGTGTTCTTCTCGTGGTCATACCGCCAAAAGGGATCACCAAGGACCTACCTATAAGCGGGAGCTCTGATAACCCACTAGAGATAGTCAGTCAATAATACATCAACCCAGGTTACCTTTATATCAAACAGTCACCGTTCCGTTGGTATCATGCCGTTCCGTTGGTATCATGCAGCTGAACCTGGGGTTTCTAAGATATATTGGACAGTGTATCCGGGTTTCGTAAAACCGTCGTGGGCAAAGGCATAGATAACCTGTTGCCAAAGAACCATTCATGACTGTTACAACCCTCCAAACATCTAGTTCTACCCTTCACTATTCACACCTAATGATAGGATCTAACCATTAATGACCTGGCCTTCTAATCTCGATGTGTGCCTCGTAACAGCTAAACGGAAGGAAGGTAGGAACATCGATCGTATACACTAAATACATGTCATATCAATGATACATTCAACCCGACCCGCTGTAATACCGCCGGGGTATCAGTTTATACTTACGCGTTGTGCGTTGAATGAGCAGTAAGTCGTGCGACACCAATAAGCCGCAATTACGAATGCCAAGAAACATTACCGTGCTCCAGAGTCCAGGTAAGGTTAGGGTCCAAGCTCTATCACCCCATCCTTTCTATGCCTCAACAGTCAGACTTCACACCAAGTAAAGTAGAAAAAAAAAAACTGCCGAGCTCCCCGCTTCTTGCGCTGGGGGGGGGGGGGTTGTGACGCGCGGTAATATAAATCCCTACCCAGCTTGAGGTCGGCAAATACGTTTGGACTGAACCTGGAATACATTGCCTAATATGTAAGTGTGGGGGTGCATGAATACACGACCTTTTACCGGTATTCAAAAGGCCCAATGAGTACAGCGGAAAACCTTCAGTTGCATATGTATGTATGGTGCAAAATAAAGCTTTTTTGTGCCGGTGTACCGGCATGGGGACTCTCAAAACTCTTAGCTGAACACGAAGGAAGGGCATTTCAGTCCTGGTGACTTTCGAATTCGTGATAGTATGGAGAGCCCACAAAATCGCCACTGTATACATGCCTGGCCTCAATGAATACTTGGTAGATACACGGAAAGTCATCAAACCATATTATGCGCTTAAAGCTTTTTGTGCCGGCATCTTGATCCCGTTTGAGCCTAACACCATATGCGTCTGTAAAAAGAACTCACCTCAGCCCCGGAGACAAGTATGAAGGAAAAGAAGTATGGACAGCCTCACAAAATCCCCCACCTGTATACATGTGTGGTTCACAAAACATCCACTCCCCAACCAACCAGCCCTCCGTATCATTGTCATTCATAACAAACACACGCCCACGGGGGAAAGGAAATCTACATCTACCGATTATCGAATCCCGAGCAGGCAGATATTCCGTATCCAAGATATATACTTAAGTATATATAACCAAAACAAAAACAAGAGAATGGGGAGGTATATGTTTACCCAATCCTTTCCCTTCCTTCCTCGTCAACCACTTCAACACCGCAACCAATGCTCTCGCTCCCTCAGCTCTCTCCTTCGGATCCAACAAACTCCAATACCTTGTTTTTTGCAACTCCAATTTTTCCCATCCACCCTCACGAATGAACAGATGTTCCTTATTCGGTAGTTTCCCCGTCTTCAGGAACCGTAAATACGGCTTGCTAACGCGTAAATGGGAGATGCTGATATGGTGGTGTAAAGAAGTGACCATGAAAACATCCTCCCAATAACTCCCGTCTTCCTTCCCAATAGCTCTAAACCGTACTTTCCTCTCCGTAATTCCTTCCTTAGCACGTAACTGTGCCATTGACAACAACGCCACAATTTCCCGTGTAGTACCAACGACGTCCTGCGGGGTTCCATCAACATCTGTGACAAGAATCCCCTCATTCCCAAGAAGATCCTCAACCTCTTCCTTCATCTCCCCCTCAATTGGTTTCTCATCTTCTTTATCGTCATCCTTTTTGGAACTAACACGACCACGTTTTGCGTGCCGTTCTGCTCGTGCCTTTTCTTTCTCGGCTTTCTTTTTACGCGCGGCTTCTTCTTCGGGTGTTGGGGGCATTTTTGCGGCAAGTGCTGCTGCCATAAGCTTTTTGCGGCGCTTTTTGATGGCGGCTGCTGGGTCGCTGAGGGCGCGGAAGGCGTGTTCGTGGCGAATTTGGATTCCGAGGACGGGACCGTCGACGAGACCGCTACGTGCTTCTTGTGGGTCCATTGGGGTTAGGTGGATGTGGTAGTTTAGGTGGGTTGAGAATTTGGAGCATTGGAGGTGGAATTTCGGGGCTGGACGAGGGGGGCTAGGTGGAGGTTAGCATAACACGGAGGAGAGGAGGGGGAGACACACTAAACCCTAACCCCATGGCCCCAGCATATCGGTTCGACAAAGTTCTTGACCAAATCATCACGGAATCTCTCCGGCATTGAGAATTTATCTTCCTTCTTTTCCTGGAGCTCTGACTCTGGGGATGCGCGGTCTTTCTTCGCCGTGTGGTGCGAACCGGAAGCTTCTCCAGATGCTGGTCGCTTGCCATTATCATTGCTTGGAGAATCCGCAGAGTCAATATCCATCTTATCATTCCCCCTCTCCTCCTCCTGTTTCCGTTGTTGTTGTTGTTGTTGTTCCCGTTCTTTCTCCTTCTCCATTTCCGCAGCCGCACATTCCTCAGGAGTTCCATAGTACGGCAATACCATCTCCAAGCACTGAAAAAATTTGTACATGTGACCCAACTTCACATCCCTCCTAAGCCTAGCCATGACTTCGTTCGCAACATGGTTTTCGATCAATAACTCCGTCTGTCGTTCACTCCATATCTTATCGTCATCTTCCGGAAGCCACTCGGTCCCGCCGCCAACCAGGTCCGTCACCGGAACGTTGTGGGACACACTGACATTGAGAACATCGAGATGCTGCCGGGTTACGTCGGTCGCTCGTCTGATCTTGGCAAAGTATGAGTAGAAGCTTCGTTCGCCGGGAGGAATGGTAAAAGATGGGTCAGAAGGTGGAGATGAGGGATTGTAGCCTGGGAAAATGAGGGGTCCCTTGTATTTGTAGATTTGGGAACCACCGTCGGGCCCAGTGGTGGGGAGTGAGGACCAGTTCCCGAACATATTTTTATTATTGTTTTGATTTTTTTATTGGGGTGGGGAAACGGGAGGAGGAGGGTGGAGGGGGAAAGGTACAGTTCAAATTCAACGAGAGAATAGGGGAGACGAGAGGGGGTATTTCCATCCCAGTAGTAAGAGGTGGGTGTGTGTGGCTGGCTGCCTTTCTGATATGATCGGTTGCATTTGCAGGTGGAGAGGTGCAGCCAATTCTCGACTAGGGGGTAGACTTAGGGTTAGTTTTTTGACACGCGAAATGGGTAATGGGTTTTCTTGAGCGAATTATTGTGGTGAGATTTTGCGTTCCCTTGAAGAAATTCCCCAATCGACCACCCGTCCCTGACTTTTTTGTTCACTGGGCAAGTCATTGAAACACCCAAACGAAGCGAAAAACGGAAACAGGTGCTTGAAACTCTAGTCTTGCATTCGCTAGCGCTAGCCGCCAGCAAACACGACACGATAGTATGCCCGGGCCTACCCTCTTGCCCGGAAAGGGATCTGGCCCGAACCCACGGCCCCATGCATCTCTGCTGGGCCATGTAGTTTCAGACCGCTTTGAAACACAAGTTCCCGAATCCCGGGCTAGGCTACCGAGTGGATACTTCAGGTTCAGAAAAACCTAACCCTGCGCAGGGTAATGGATAAAGGCCCAATTACGCGCCCACGCTAGCGCGGTTAGTGTGGGGGTTCCCTGCTCAGCGGGTAACACCAAGGTCGCGAGCCGCATCTGTATCGCGCAACAACTACTCTACCTCTCGCCGCCGTCGCCGCTGCTCTCCCTCGTTGTTCCGCTTTTCGCCCGCTTGCTGCTGTCTTTGTCTCGTTTAACACGGTAGAGAAGGACATGTTCAGTTCTTTCTTCCAGTTGTAGACCTTGCGATCATAATGAGGTGTCAGGGCGGGAGAGGACACGAAAAGGATCGGTGCCTAGAAATGACATATCCGTCCTCAAGTGCGGCGGTATAGAACCGCTAAGGGTCAAGGAGATGAAGGTATTTTGTACGGTTAGGACAGGGAGATGGGTTCGTAATAGGACTTTTGACAGCAAGTCTTGTTGTATTATAAATTTGTTAGGTAGTTGTTTCCATTCTCGATAATATCAATATTGTATGGTTGAAGCTCCTTCAGAGAGCTGTTCGGACCGCGCTGGATGAAGAGTGGGTGTAATCTACTTCATCTGTTAGTATCTACCTACATAAATAGGTATATATATTTTTATCCTACCTGATTGAGCCATTCCCGCCTTGAAATTCATCTTCATCTGTCAAAATAGTCCGCAATTTCAAAAGCTACTTCCTAGTACATCCCCCAGACTCCACACTTCTACGTTGCCGTCGCCGTTACCGCCACCAAATCCTTCCTTGCAGCCTCCCAAGCTGGCTGCAAACACTTACAAACATCCTCCTCCAACACCCCCTTCTCAATCAACACCTTCCCCACAGCGGCAAGCACAACCGCAATCACCAACCACATCCCCGCCAACCTCACCGCATTACTCGCAAACCCTCTCGCCCCATAACTCTGCAAAAACGCAAACACACTCCCCTTCTTTGCATTCCCTATACTCGAATGGATCGCCGCCGCAATCGAGCCTGTAAACACACTATGAGCTTTGTTTTGGGGGGTGGGGCGAGCGGGAATGCACCAGCCTTAACCCCTTCCACTGTAAACCCAATAATCCCCAACCACACTTGCAACGCGGGCACCAAAATCGGAAGCAAGATCCATGGGTTCTTAACCACGAAGTCGAGTGCGGGGGAAATGAGATTGAGTGCCGGCGTGACAATCTCTTTCAATGACTTCCCTCCTCCCGCGACTTCGCCTTCCCATACCTGGAGTGAGAGTTCTTTGGCGTGCTCAACGACAGGCTCTAGGTTTGCTTTTACGTATGACGCGGCAGGAAGCGCGGCGGTTTGTACATAGTCCCCAGCCTTGGAGAGCGCGCTTTCCATTGCGGGAAGAACCGCGGTTTGGATGTATTCCTGGCCTTCGATGAGGGCGGGTTGGACGGAGTCGTGGTAGTATGTGCTGGCAGGGGTGGTCGCAGGGAAGACCCATCCGTTGATGAAATCGAGGGCGTTTTGGAAGAACCCCATTGTGATGTATGATGAAATTGTGGTGAGGGAGGGAGGAATGCGATGGTATGAGACCGTGAAGGAAAAAAATGCAGGGGAGGCCCATTCTAACGTGGCGAGGTTTGCAAACCGGCGAAGGGGATTGCGCTAGGCGGGATTAATGTTGTGGTGGTGATTGGGCGGATAACTGCAGCGTTTGGCACACGTTTGAGGAATTGGATGGGGTGTGATATTGTGAGGCCAGAGGGTTATTGGAATAGGAATTGGAGAAGTATTTAGTAGTTACGGTTCCCGAAGAGGGTCTACCACCTTCCCCCCATCCCCACTTCAACTGTTATGCCTTTGTGTCATTAATACTCACTCGGCCGGGCAAATTCCAGGTCGACACCCAGAAGTCAGCTGCAGGATTTGAATGGCGGATTAACTAAGAACTATGTTTGTGTGAGAAGATTGGGTTGATTGTTTTCGAGAAACACTGTTCTCTATGGCCAATCATCGAATATCACCCAGTATGTTGATTTTTCACAAGGGCTGATGCAGATGTCGCGCCTGTCAATTTTTGGGCGAACAGTACCGGCTTGAGGCTTATTCTCTCGTTAGGTATCTAATGGGCTTTTGGTCGGTACAGATGATAGAGGTGGTACAGAGCTCTATATGTGGATCCGCTACCATTGGTCTCGCTTGTCTTGGTGGCGGTTGCGGATCCCTGGAACTCCAGAGGCGCTTTGTCTCACTTCCGCTCCGCTAGCTTCAAGCGTCGGATGTGCCCATTGGGTTAGTAAAGACCAGAGCTGCAGCCCTAACCCAGTGAATCTAGAATAAATGAAACAATTAATTGAGACGTCAAAAAACATTAATTGGATGAAACATTAACCGCCTTCACAAATCTCGAGTTTTCATTGCTGCATCTTGTTTCGAAAATGCGTTGCTCATCTGATTTTACCCACCAATGGGAGGTGGATAAGAGCGACAGGGGGTCTAAGCTGGTAACTGGCATCATAGCTGTCCTGAACTTTTGACAGACCTTCGAAACTCTCTAGACACAATGGAAGAATGTCATCTCTCACAATCAACTCGCAACTCGCTCGACTCAACTACAGAACCCCCTGACCCAGTATCACCGTCGACTTCGATTACTAGTCCGCTGCCACCCCCTGACTCGAAAGAGCCCGCCACCACCACCGAAGAATTAAACCCTCCTCCTCCAGCGGTCGCTCCAATCGTAGTTGCGGATGTTGTGAATAAGGCTATAGCGTTTCTATCGACTGCGCCACCGGAACAGCTGATAGCTATCTCGATTGGCGGTGCGGCAGTCCTGTACTTCGTCCTCGGGGATCTTGGGCTCCTGGTTGTAGGGGTTGTCGCCGGCGTGATCGGACATGCGACCTTGAGTTTGAAGGATCTTAACAAGGATGGGAGCGAACTTCAGAAGTGGCTAGAAGCACGAAAGAAGGATGACATGGCAGCGGCGGAGGAGGAAAAGCATATAGTCGATGCGAAGGTTCATCTATCCAGGGCGTGTACACCTGGTCTACATGGAAATGCTGACTAACATAGATGTCAATGAGAGCCGATTTCTCATCATTACCGCCAGAGACGGCGAAGGCGATGGAAGAACTTACAGACGCGGTTGTGCGGGACTACGTTCGGTACCTTTTATCACACCTCCGCGGTGGTTCATACTGACTTTGCCTGGAAATACAGGTGGTGGTACAATCCGATTCTACCAAACGATGATAACTTCCCAAGCTCCTGCCGAAATGTTCTCATCAATGTACTACTCTCGATGTATCACCGCATCTCCAGCAAACGAGGCGCCGATACATTTCTCCTTTTCCTAATGTCGGCAAGCAACACATTTATCGTCTTCCTCCGTGAACTCGCCGCCGCGCGGGCGTCCATTGAGAACTACTTGGAAGATTCGCCTTCTTCAGCAATGGCACAGCTACTGGATCGCGATCTCCAAAGGCGGAAACTACGAATGGCGGCCGATGATGTCCTGCAGAGTTTTTTCGGAAAGAATATACTGCAGTGTGAGCCGGTGCGCGTATTCCTGACCGAGATTCTATCCGGGGTGGTGCTGGAGATGACGGTGGATAAATGTTCCCAACCGGATTGGATCAATAGCTGGCTTGTTTATCTTCTCGAAGAAGAGACACAACCCGAAGTTTTACAGAAAATTGATATGGGCGAGGCTACAGCCGTCGACGGAGATAGGCAAGCTGAAAATTTGAAGAGGATTAGTCGAGCAGAGGAGGAGATGGCACTGGCTATTGAGGAAGCGGAGGCGATGAACAGGATGATCGTGGAAGAGGAAGATCGGAAACGGATGTCTATGGATGTGAACGGCGTGGATGGAAGCAATAGCATCCGCAAGAGCACAAGTAGTATCATGGAGCCTGGCAGTATAGCAGAAGAAGAAGCTCTAGAGCCAGCACCCGCACAGCCATCCCCTCCGGAACCATTCTTTATCTCCTTTGATCAGCTTTCAGGAACAACCCGCGACAACACTCTTCACCGAGCCCACATCTCCGTCTCTGACCTCACTCCCGCTACAACTAACAATCCCTACTCTGTGACACCAAACGAAAAGGCCCTCCGCTCCAAACCAACCGCCGCCGAATATCTCCTACAGATAGAACCAGCATCGCCACAAATGCCAGGTTGGGTTGTGGTTCGGAAATACACTGATTTCGAGACGCTGCATGAGGTGCTGAGGCGGATTGCTGCCATCAGCGGCGCTGAAACATTCCGACGACACCACGCCGAGGTGCCAACGTGGCGCGGAGAAACACTAGGTTCTCTCCGCTTCAATTTGGAAGGATATCTCAACGACGCTCTTCACGAGCGTGGACTGGCCGACTGTGAGGGTATGAAACGATTTCTTGAGAAAGATCCTGGCACGACTCCTGGAAAAACTGGTTTTGGCATAGGAAAGGCATGGCCCAACCCTGCCGCATTCGCAAAGATGGGACAGGGAGCTTTGGACGCCCTGGCAAAAGCTCCACAGGGTGTTACGGAGGGCGGGAAAGGCCTCTTTGGCGGTATGAAGAAAGCGTTCACTATAGGAGGACAACGCGGCGAGGATGGAGGGACAGTGCAACCTGGCAACCATCGTCGACAGTCAACAGACCCGTTCGGTGACCTCTCCATTGACTTTCAATCCCATTCCCGCCCAGCCTCTATCCGCGAAGATCCAAGAAATACAAACGGAAATCGGTCCTCCAGAGCATCATCAATTCACCGCTTCGACTCGAAAAAACCTGAAACCTCAGCCTCATCTGTACGTGACAATGGTTGCATACAACTTGAACTCCCGCCCAGGGAGGAAGGAGACAACGTCTCCGTTGTCTCACTCCCTCCACCACCAAGCGACATGCCAGACGATTACGAATCCCCCATTACCACCACCGCCAACAACCGTACTTTCCCTCCCCCCGAGCTGGCACCACCAAAACTCCCGCCCCGCCAAAAGAAGGAAAAAGAACCACTCACTACTCAAGAAACTCAATTCATAATCGACATTGTCTTCGCACTGCTAACAGAGCTATACACCCTCTCCTCGGCATGGACGCTTCGGCGCTCGCTCCTCAACGTTGCAAAGAGCATCCTCCTCCGTCCCGGCAACGCGTCGCTCGAGAACATCCGCATCGTGATTCAGGAAACGGTGATAGACGCTAATACGTCTGACACCGCGGTGGCCGCTCTCATTAGGAAGGTTAGGGAGAATATCTTCCCGACGCAAGAGGAGATGGATGCATGGACGGATGATGAGCTGAAGGGCGAGGAGCTGAGAAAGAAAGCGAGGAGACTGGTTCTCGAGAAGGGCGTGCCGGAAGCGCTGAGGGGTGTCATGGGTGCTGTGGCTAGTGAAGAGGCATTGGCGAATGTGTTTGATGCTGTGCAGATGCCGATTGTAGCGAGGGGCGTAGTCGGTGGTGTGGTTTTGGAGGGAGTTAGAGGGGTATGTCAGTAAGGGAGAATGTGAAGTAGTATATTTTATTGGCGTTCTTCAGCAACGAATACGTGATTCGATGGGTGTGGTAGATTGGATAGCTCTCGTGATTGACGTATAGATTTTTGTTTATTAAAAATTCCTTTTAAGTGCGTTAATGGATATTTAATTCCTGGGGTGTCATTCCTGCTCTCGTTCCCAGATTTTTTCGTCACTCGTAAGCTCGCTCCTCAAAATTGATGAGCTACCATACGCAGATGGAAAACACAAACATCACCATGGACATCAAACTGCACCTATAGTAAGCGACTGAACAGGAACTCGTTTCTGAGTCCCCCAGCCCCTCTTCCTTCACCTCTCCCCCAGATCCTTGTGTTCCTTGCATGCCAGGAACCACACGGTCATCTCATCCCCCAAGTTTTCCCGACAGCCCAAGTTATTATACATACTGCACTATAGTTCTGGTCTAAACACCAATACGATCACCCCAACTCCAATCCCAATCCCAATCCCACCTCCAGCGCTTTTCTATCGTTGAGAAGACTTCCATGTTCTCGGATGACCCCTAACAGGCTTTCAGAGAGTCGTTGGGTGCATATGGCCCTAACATGCTTTCGGAGAATCAATAAATCCTGCTTAGCCCTACGGGCTATGAAAGTTAGCAACTGTTGAGTACATTCATCAGATACATACGTACCGATGTTAGTGCGGTCAGGGAGATCGTCCCATCCTCCGTTTACGGCCTTCCAAATCAAGATTACCCTCCTTCTTCGGGGACAGGAAATTGACGTCTTCCTGTCCCCTTCGCGGAACCCCAATATCTCCCGCCTCTGACTCTTCAGATACGTCTTACTTGACCCTGTCAGCTATGAAGTTAGCAATCGTTGAGTTTACATACATCAAATGCATAAGTACCAATGTTGTTGTGGCCAGGAAGATCGATCCACCTCCATCTCCCCCAAAACCCGCCCATCATCATTCGGTTCTGGTTCTTCTTTTTCGCTTCTTCTTCTTCGGTCAAACGTACTCGCATGTTGGTGGACGGGAAGAGGAGATTGAGGTATCATAATTTTTCCTTTCACCACCTCGATCTCCTCCAGAATTCGCCATCTTCCTCAAACTCTTTCCGTGTCGTTCTTGTTGTCGTTCTTGTTGTCTTTGTTTTTGTTCTTCTTCTCAGCCAAAAGCCGTCCATATTCATTCGATTCTGGCTCTTCTCTCTCTTCCTCTTCGGTCAAACGTACTCACTGGGTGGTGAACGAGAATAGCATCAGTTTTTCCTGTCACCACCTCGATTTCCTTCCAAAGTCAGCCAATCCTCCTCCGGCTCTTTCGGTTTTGGTTCTTCCTATTCTTCTTGTTTTTTTCCTTCTTCTTTCTTTTGCTCCTCCTTCCTCGCTCTCTTGTTTTTCTTGTCCCTCTTTGAGGAGGATCTTATTCAGACCCCCCACTCTGAAATTTCCTGAATCCTACTTTTGTACTCCTCCAATTCTCCAACCATCCCCCTCCTGCTCCGCCTCCTCAATCCTCTTTTCTCTAACCTCCTCCTTTTATTAGACCTTGTTGCAGTTGATGCAGCGGAACTAGGATGAGTGTCTAGACAACAGTCACAAGAGATGAATTGAGACGGGTTGCCGAATCGTTTGACGTATAGAGCGCAGTTTTGTAAAAGCTTTCTTGTTATCTTTGGATAAGTTTTTGTTGTTGGAGTTGTTGTCTTTGTGCCCTCTCGAAAGGGGTAGATATCCGCTTTCCTCATCCTCTTCTTCCAACTTGTTCTCCTCAGACTTCTCTTCGACCTCCTTATCATCTGACTCATCGTCCTCAGGCTAGTCGTTATTCACTTTCGATGGACGGCTTATGGTGAAGAATCCAGTCCCAACCTGCTATCTCGGAGGACATCCCATCCTCCATCTTGAGAACGTAATATCCTTTTGGCGTTCAATCCATTTTTAGTAAGGATTGGATGGGTTGTAAAGGGGATATCCAATCCCAAACTATTATCTCAGAAGATGACTCGCCTTTCTTGTCTCTTTCTGGCGTTAAATCTATCCCCGGTAAAGAATAGACTGGGGATGTTCAATCCCAAACTTCTATTTCAGAAGACGACTCGACAATTTCATCTTCTTTTGGTGTTAAATTCATTCTGGATAAAGTGAGGTGGGCTTGTCTTTGGTCTAGACGTCTCTTTTCGCCCACAGGACTTGGATATTTGAATGTAGAAAGGCAGCCTTTAGCCGGGAAGAAGATTTGATGAAATGATACTCGTTGGTAGTCATCCAGTGATCTGTGGGATGGACCATCGAGCTAGAAAACCAAGTTGAAGCTTTCGATGGAGGAGAGGCCTAATGCCTCTCCTCCTCACCAAAACTGCAATCATCTTTAGATGAAGAAATGACTGATCTTCAAGGTCCGGAAATGATAGATAGTACTTATATTAGAAAGTTCAGATCATAGTTAAGATCCGAAGATCTCATGCAGTGTTCCCAAGTGGCCAGATCGAGTGTCGACATTGATGGAAAAGACGAAATTGTTTCCCGGTAAGAAGCTTGGAGGGTAATAACGCCCTGCCACCATTCACTATGAACATGATTAGCAGAGTTACCACAACTATGAAGCACATGCACCAACACTTACCAAAGAAGATATATCTTATCACCAGGCCTATCAACAATTTGTGAAGTTGACTATCTGCAGGCCGATCAGACCTTAGACACCCTGAAAAATAGCACAGCTACTCAGAGTATTGTCAAAGTATGACAACTGAGTAACATGTACAGGTCTACGTAACATTGTTAGCCTCTATCACTAAATTCTAATAGGCATGAGAGGATTACTTACGTGTTGTGAAGTGCGGTTAGTTGGTTCTTCCATGTGAGAGGAATATCGGGATATTAATCGAAGGTTGTTATAATTATATTGTATTTAATATCGATCGAAGGTAGTGGAAGTTGGTGATAAACAGAAGTGGAGGATGGATGTGATGTAAAGGAGAAGAAGAAGAGAGGGAGAAGAGGGGAGGGAAGGGGCTTTATATAGGGAGGGTGCAATGGGGAAATCTTGAAGGGGTTAGCGTCCTCGACTTACTGAGCCCACTCACTATACGCCCTTCAGACATCTTCAGGGTTTCCCAGTTTTGAAGGTAGCTGCCTTACGCTATTGGCAACGAATATGATGTCACGGATAGAACCCCACCGAATTGGGGGGGCTTCGTAGGTAGGAAGATAGGGAAAAAAAACCATAAAACGTTCGCTCAAACAACGACCAAAGGACGACAGATGCAAAGCTGCCCATTTGCCGGTTTTATTTCATGAAACTCGAGCAGAAGGAATGATGTAAGAATCGTCATACATTCCTTTACACCAACGAACGCTTCCACGACATAAAGGCTTCTCTAACCTCGGTTACTCTTGTGATAATATTCATTGATACCCACTACCCAATTGGCAAGCCTCGGCCTACATTCTCATCTACAGGTTGGTCTGAATGGTCCCAAGCTTACTTAGTTACCATGCAGTAGTAGTACTCATTCGAAAGAACCCTTCATGTTATAGGGATTGGATCAGTATTCCCACGGTCAGCCCTTCTTCTGCCGTCGGCCTCGGGTCTTCAATAAACTCGCCATTCACGATCTCGGACCACCTCAAAGACACCTCCCAGCCCCAAGTTTTGGTTAAGATGCGCCGGTGCTATTCTTCCACTAAGTGCATTTGGAATTCAAAAACTCAACTCATAACATGTGCGTTCACAGCTGGCGACTCACACATGGATCCTCTGACGTTGTTGTTAGTGCTTGTTCAGCCCGGCAACTTGTACTACAGCAACCTCTTTGGCAGGAATCACTGGTGTAACGAGTCTCCCGAGCATCCGTCAGCTGACTTCGCAAGTTCAGTCGTTTCCTCCGCGCGAGCTTGCGAGCGAGGAGAAAAAGCCTGGGTACGAAAGCAAGCACAATGCCAGAGTCCGAGCTTAACAAAGATCCTTAGAGGGCCGAAACTGTTATTAGCAGCAGGGCTTGAAGTCGCCCAGCGCGGCTACCGTTTGAGCAGACACTGACGTTCCGCGGACGACGACATCGTGCACTGACCTAAGGAGGACTAGACTACCGCGGGCTTGCATCACCAGTGCTCTGGTGACGTAGGGGAAATAAGGTTTTTGCGGCTCAAATGACGTGGTAAATTGACACTGCCCTCAACTGATATGCATTTAAGCAGCGACATTTGAACTGCAAAGAAGCACACCCAGCGAGTCTACACACAATAACTGTATCATGTCCAGCGTATCCAGCTCCTCTAATTTGTCCTCGCTTTCATCCGCTCAATTCGATGATCTGCCACGATTTTCACCTTTTCTTGATACAACTCCGAGTCCACCGCCCTCAACTCAGGATGACCCCAGTGTCCTCTCCCCACGATCACCAAGTCCTGTACAGCAATCTTTGCGCTCCAACTCAATTGAAAACTTCTGCTGAAGTGGAGCGGGTATTCAGTAGTTCGAAGCTTCAGCTCTCTGACCACCGCCTTTCTTTGGGGGATGATATAGTCGAAGCTCAAGAGTTTTTGAAGTCGCTGGATCATAATGACTTGTTATGTTTCGAGCGTGCGCAGGGGGTCTTAAAAATGATGGATGCAATTTACCACCTTGAGCGGTGAATGCAATTGGCTCATGTACATACATATATACGAAATTTATTAGATTACATAGCTTCCGCTGATAGAACCAGCTGGCCAGTTCAGCCCGCTTGACTAGCTTCTTCACCGGCTAGATAATCGCTCGCCCTTTGCCACCTGGCTACGCTGCACTAACTTAGTGATTTCAGGCACTGATTAGTAGTACCTACTGTGCCGAGAGATGAACAACTAACGTCATCGATCTGGTCCATTGCTTGGAGAGTGGCATTTGGGTCGGCTCTTAACAAAATGGTTCGGTCAATTTATCATCAAGCCAAAAGAAGGTGATAGCCTGATCGAGAGCTCGAGGTTTCAACCCTCCGTTCGATTCATATGTCGTTGTCCAAACCCCTCGTTTGACCCTCTCCATCAATTTCCGACGGCCGCTCATTGTTTATCTCTCGGTACACGTACACGAGACTTCGTGAGTGATATATTATGATCAGTCTCGCTAAGAGCGGTCGAGTCAACTCACACTTTACTCAAACTCGCTCGACGAAAGTTACAAAGTGTAGGGGATGGCAACTTCACCACCCGGAAGTCAACATCACATCCTCGAGCCAACCACACAGATTTCGCAGCTATGACCGAAGCTACAATTATGATTCCCCTCCAACAAGTCTGTGGCAGATTTTTACACGGCTTAATATCTCGAGCTCTATTTGGCAGCGAGACAGGAAAATTCAAAGCTCGTCTCTTCTTAGTGCATGACTCATTTGATGGGGGCAAGTGATAAACCATATGCATCGTCACCAAGAAAGCAGCGTACCGGCAGGGACCGCCACTCACAAGTCAGTGTGAGGTTGCGATAGCTTGAGATATTGGCAACAGCACTGTTGAGCCATATATCGACGAGATAAATGATCACCTTTAGTATTTACCGTTTTTGGGCTATCTCGACGCACGCATTCACGATCTTTGAACTCTGTAAGAGCCTACAAGAATGTAGCAGAAGTGCTAAAGGAGCTCAAAACCAACCCCCGAATCGCGATACGCCGTGGCAGCGCCTCATTCTTATCATTAGACAGACCCGAGAACTCCACAAGAATCAGGTAACGCTGGGATATTCAATTGGAACGACCGGACAGGGATTTTTGGAAGTTATGTCTATAGGAATGAGGAAACTGTGTACGCTCTTACTTTAGCGCATTTATGTACAAAACTTGAATTGTCAATAAAAGACCCAGAAGGGTGATCATCAACTGGAACTCGGATCGAAAAAGTGCATACGAAGCAGCGAAGACCTATGACTTCTCTAGGCCTTTGTCGCAAGGCGTCTTCACGCCGCAGAAGAAGCCTTGAAACAGTTCGACGTAAGCAGAGCCTTTGGGCTGGTCAAGATTATTGAATTTGAACATCATAAGTATAGATAGCGCGGTTTTGCACTTGTGGGTATGAACAAGAGTAAGTACCCTGCTATTACCCATGGACATGATTCGTCACCGATTACGGTCCAGGGAGAATAGGACCGTCGGTTTTTCGGAAATCTGGAGAAGTCCTTCAAGTTGGTGGACATGTCCCTTGGTTCTTGGTCTTGGCTTGATCAACGTAGAAGGAAGAACTACAGGATGTTCCTCTGTAACGATAAGCATGGTAAAGGCCGATGTTGGGCTGCGGTGTCCACTATCCAAGATACACCACTTCCATCTCTTCCAAATGTGTTGCACTGTAAATTCATGAGAGGCAGTGTTCGATCCTGGGTACATGGTCAAGAAGGATTTGCTTTCGGCTAGGTGGTTATCGTCAAACATTGTTGCGTCATTGTAAAACTTATGCAGCTTGATATCTCTCATACTTCGTTCACATCTAGACCTAATGCTCTGAGACAGTAATGCTTGAGGCGGTCGACGTCCTCTGTAACCTTTCCGAAGATGCGAAACCTGTATAACTAGATTCCCTGTGATGATATATATGTATGAAGCGTATGAGGGTCCAAGTAGTTCATTCTAGGAACTACACCACTATACATCCCTATCTACCTTGAAGTTGACTTGGCGTGTCCAACCAAACTTTTGTGCTGTTGGTTCTTGAAGCGTTTAAATATTAAGGTGCGGCTCTGCAGGAGATTGATGTTCCTGACAGGACTCTTGCATCACTATACATGTGGGCTATCAACGACTCAACTCGAGCACTATCTACCAGAATTTAAGTACCAGAGTCTTTCAATGAATGTGTGCTACAAGGAAAGTACCAGTTCTCTTTAGATTGAACACCATGACTAACTTAGTAACTTATGACAATAAGTCTAACTTTCCCCCTTTTTTTGAGCCTAGAACTGGTGTAGTTATAATTGAAATGAGTTGTCTGAGCGAGGTCGCGTCGCAACCACGTCTCATCATCATCGACCAACCTCATACGCCGTCCTCGTCGTCGTCTGCCACCAGGTAACACATGGTAATGACAACGCTCCGAGTTCCCATTGCCATCTATACACTAAAGAAATAACATGTCAGGACCTACGTTTGCATGACATGCGGCAAGTGTTGCCACTCCGAAGGATGGCGATCGAGACATATTGAGACGAAACACCCAGAAGTGTACGAAGCTCTGAAGCGTGCAGCACTTAATGACCCTGTTCCTCGATCACCATCACCCTCAATAACTCCAGAGCCCGCCTCTACTTTCCTTCATGAGTTGTGAGCACCGGCTTGTGCAATTGTTATTCCTAGTCATCACGATGAGCTATTGACTGGAGTAGACATTGCTTAATTGCGTGGCGTTTTGTATGTATTTCTACTTTTCCTTCCGAGGTGTGCTTTTATGTTTTTTTGGTAATTTGTGGAGCGTTTAAGTGGTGTTTTACAGTCTTGCGGTGCTAAATATTAAATAGAGGAACAGAGAAGAAACTGATGTGTTTATATATAATTGCTCCATCTGGTCTTGATATATCAGGCCATTTAGGAAACACCGATACTGGGCTAGGCCCAAGGTCGACTCCCGCCAATGCTTCACGTTCAAGATGACCGCAAAACAGACTAGACAAAAGCTACATTCTTGCAGTCCCTCTTTATGAACCACTTCTCATAGACACCAACCTGTACCCCCTTCTCCTCCCTCTCCCGTCATCTCCCCCAATATCCATCACCCACAATGCACTCCCCCTCTCTTCTCTTCCTCCCCCTCTTCTTCCTCCTCACCACCGCCCACATCCCTGTCTGCATTCCAAAAGAACTACAAGATCTCGACCTAGACCTAGACTTCGACAACTACTGGAACATAAACTCCATCACAATCGTCACCAACTGCGAAGCAGTGGTATACTGGGTTGATACAGATACAGGCCGTGTTAGTGGACCAGTAGAGTATCCACAACGGTATAGTCGGTGGTGTGAAGATTCGGAGGATAAGAGGGGGTTGGGATGAGGAGAATGGTGAGGTTAACAGGGTGGTGGTATACTTTGGGTCTTGGGTGCGTATCAATTTCTGAGGCTGGTAAAAACATGAAGCCAGCATATGCTTCAAGAAAGAAAGGAAGGAAAGATAAAAAAGACAAGAAAAAGAATAACCACTGCAGGTTTCGAGCCCACGACCTTGATGTTGATAGCACTACCCTGGCTCGGTGTTTAAAGTACCAGTTGAGCTAGGAAGTTCTTGTTTATTTGATATCATGGATCATTCAACTCCCAATCATCCATGACTGAATTCAAGCATCTACGCACGAAGCTACGCTCCATGAAGGATATCGATTCCAGTGTAGATGCAATGGTCCACTAATTTCCAAGCCTATCACTGTAACTACGTCGCCAGACCAGAAGAGCAAAACAACGACGACCGCATGTTTCGAGCCTGCGACCTCGATTGATGATTATAGCACCATGCTCCTAGCTGAGCTAGGAAGTTCTTGCTCGTTCAATATTCACTTAGAGCTAGCATAAGGGTAAATTGAAGCGTCTACATATGGAAATACCAATATCAAAACAGTACTACTTAAGTAGTCTCCAAGTGTGTGGTACTCTGGAGTAACTCCTATGGTTCAGAGAGAATCAAAAAAGAGGTAGAGGTTTTGAGCCTACATGGAAGTGTTTGTACTCGTGCCCAACGGGGGTACCCCTGGCGCGACCTCGCAAGCTCGACCTGGCCAGCACTCTAACGAGTGCCTGACACCAGAACAATAGATTCAGCCAAACGAAAGAAATTAAATTTATGCACATGTCCAACTCTTTTTGAGGGTCCGCACCTTTGCTCTGATATCTTTACATAGTTCCTTCCTCAGTTTCTTACGAGCAGCACACTCTTTCAAAATCTTCTTTCGCTTAGTAGTAACTGCATCAAGAAAAACCTTTTGGATCTTTTTTGCCTCTGCCTTCGCTGCTCTATCTACAATCAATTGTGCCTGTACAAGCTCATTTACCACCTGTTCAGTTGCCATAGTTCTAGCCTTTGAAGCATAAAGAACTCCTCCTTTTTGAACTGACCGGCAACTTCCTGTATGCTGAGCCTTCCGAGCCTTTTCTGCAGCCTCTGTATGCTCTAGATCTTCTATTGCTTGTGCTCCACTGTGGGCTTGTGTAAGACTTCCTGTAATAAATATATGAAGTCTTTGTCTAAATATAGGACTCTCTGGATTGCTATTCCAAATTTGATCTTCTTGTCGTTTGAGTGATCAAATGGTGAGTGGAACAGTTGGGATCTCGGCATAGGTACCAGTAGTACGTGGTGGTGTACTTGGTGGACTTGGAGTAGTAGGCTGCAATTTACTCAGTACAATATCAGGGTTGAATGGAATCAGTCCTGTCTGGCGAAAGGCAGAAAGAATAGTAGTCATCTTGAATGTCTGTTTACGGATTGAAGAAAGTGCTGCAAGAAATTTGAGTGTGTCGAAGTCTGAACACCCAGTGCATGTTGCTGCATCAACTGCTTCTGCATGAAAATACTTATAAGGTTGAAAACAAACAACATCAAGTGGTTGTAAAAGATGTATAGTATGTGGTGGAAGGCAAAATGGAATGATGTAGTGATCATTGCAGAAATCAAGAAACTCTTTTGTGCAATGTGAACCATAACCATGAAGTAAAAGGAGACACCATTTACCATATTGGCGTGTTATTGTGAACCGTTCAAAATGCTTAAGCCATTCAAGACTAAGTATATCATTTGAGTAGCCTGTATCTGAAACTGCAAGCAGAGTATCATCACTAATACCTGTTGTTGTAAACCACTGCTCCTGATAAATAACACCTGAAACAATGACCATTGGTGGCAATACAAAACCATCACCACATATTGCTTCAACTACAGTGATTGATTCTCGATTGGTGTTACTTCCGAGAGAAAGTAGGTGTCAAGGGTTCAGGGCTGGGTGTCAAGGGTTCAGGGTTCGGGGTTCTAGGGGTTATAAAATCCAAGAGCCGGAAGGCTTCAAGAGTCGAAAATAGCCTGTAGCAAAAGGAACAAAGACTGTACGCAAGAGACTCGATCCAGAATCACCGAGTGTGAATGAAGTGAAAGCCGAAGCTAATTGATTGCTTTATAGACGAGAGAACGAGTGAAGAAAGAAACTTATCCTCTGCCGAACGCCTGGTTTATATACAGTGATTCACTCGTTCCATAATACATCCGAACTCCTGCTTTCTTTGTACACCGCTTTCGTACAATTCCGTCGTTTCCCATAAAACCTGATTCAAAACCTGATTTCATGCTCGTCATGCTTTAGCCTCCATTCAAAACCTGATTTCATTCTCGTCGTGCTTTTAGCCTCCATTCGAAACCTGATTTCATGCTCGTCATGCTTTAGCCTCCGTTCGAAACCTGATTTCATTCTCGTCGTGCTTTATCTTCTATATTATTCACCGATCATCACTCCACCATCGATCGTCACTCAACACAACCGTAACAGTAGCTCCCCCCTCTCCAATGCCGAGTACCTACGAGGTTCACGATCCGGGCATGCCAGGTTGTTCGGTGTGAAAATCGTCGATATCTTTAAGTCCATCTACATTGGTCGCGGGCTCCAAGCTGCGCTCGTCGTAGCCGCTCCATTTTACCAAATACTGCAGCTGCCTTCGGAACAGCCTGGAATCGTCTATCCGCTCAACTTCGTACTCCACTTCTCCGTTCACTATTACCAGTGGTGGTGGTTCTTGCTTTTGATTCGGGAGAGGATCCTGGGCGGCCTTCTCTAATCTGGATATCGGTTGAACGTCGTGCATGCGTAGTTGATTTGGTAGCCCAATTCTATAGGCCCATGGACTGACAACCTCCGTGATTTCATATGGTCCAATACGTTTCCAGTCAAGTTTCTTACTGGGTCGGGCTGTCGATAGGTTTCTGGTGTCCATCCATACTTTGTCTCCTATCTGTAACTCCGTTCCGACTCTTCGGCATTTGTTGGCCTGTTCGGACTGTACGGCTTGGGCCCTTTTCATCTCTGCTCTGAGTTCGCTGAAAAGTTGCTCCATCCTTTGGGCCATCTGCTGGGCATTTACCTCACGAATATTGTTGGGATCCTTAATTGGGTGTTGGCCAAAGGTCATTCGCGGGTGAAAGCCGTAGTTGCCAAAAAACGCGGAGCACTTGGTTGTCTCCGAGGTGTGATTGTTAGCTGCGAATTCCGCCAATGGTAGCCACTGGACCCAATCGTCCTGCTGATAATTAACAAAGTTCCGGAGGTACTGTTCTATTACCGCGTTGATTCTTTCAGTTTGGCCGTCGGTCTGAGGGTGGAATGCGGTTGACAATCGTCGTTCGATTCCCAATCTTTCGCAGACGTGTTTCCAGAATTCCGAAGCGAATTGCGGCCCTCGATCCGACACTATTGTTTCGGGCAGTCCGTGTAGTCTGAACACTTCTTTTACGTACATTTCCCCCAGCTTCTTCCCATTCACTGTGTCAGTACAGGGTACCAGGTGTCGCATTTTCGTTAGGCGATCAACCACTACCCAAATTGCGTTGAACCCTTCGCTTTCCGGTAGTCCAACTACAAAATCCATGCTCAGATCCCTCCATGGTTGTTCCGATATCTCCAGTGGTCGTAGAAGTCCGTGGGTTTTTCCGTGAACTGCTTTGCTTCGTTGACAGGTATGGCAATTTCGTACGTAGCGATCCACGTCTTTTCTCATCTGATTCCAGGAATGGCTTCGGCTCAGCAGGTCGTAGGTTTTAGCTCGTCCTGGATGTCCCGCGACTGGAGAGTCATGGCATTCCTGAATCCATTTGAGTTTGTCATCGTCCGTTGGTTGGATTTGTGTTTCAGAAATTTCCAACGGTTGTTCCTTATGCGTATATAGCCCTTCGCTGCTGTCGTACGGGTATTGCTGATACACCCTTTTTACCCAATTCCATGGTTCTTCAGCGCTTGTTGAATCATTGTCCAGGTTGACCGTCTCTGCGAACGCCACTATCAGAGTTTTGCGTAGCTCCTGGTCGAGATTTTCTGTTTTTAGTACGATTTGCTGGGTTTTTTCTGCCCCCCCCTTTGGAGGAATGTCTTCTGGCATTCTTGTAAGTGCATCGGGCTTCAGTCCTTGTTTGCCTGGGCGATAAATGATTTTGAACTTAAAACGGGAGAGAAATTCGGACCACCTTGTTTGCCTTCGGTTCAACAGCTTCGAAGTCATGAAGCACTCCAGGTTCTTGTGATCTGTGAGAATCTTGATCGGGTGTGCTGAACCTTCGCACTCAGGCCTCCATTGTTCCAAACTGTTAACTATCGCACCTAATTCTTGATTGTAAATTTCGTAATATTCTTCGGCGGGCGAATGTTTTTTGGAAAAGAAGGCCACTGGGTGTAATATTCCATGATCATCGTACTGAGAAAGGACTCCTGCTGATACATAACTCGAAGCGTCGGTTTCTAGGACTATCTCTTTTTCATAGTCGAAGTGGGCTAACACTGGTGCCTTCGTAAAAGCTAACTTGAGTTCGGCGAATGCTCTTTTCTGATCGGGTCCCCAGTGAAAGGGTAGTAGCTTTTTCGTGAGTTTTGTTAGCAGTTGTACCACCCTACTGTAATTCCGTATGAATCGTCGGTAGAAATTGGCGAAGCCTAAAAAGGCTTGGACTTCTTTAAGTTTTCCCAGTATTTCCCAATTTTCAACTGCATGGACTTTCTCCGGATCCATTTTGATTCTGTTTACTCCACAATTAGCCCTAGGTATTTGACTTCTTCCTGATGGAACTTGCATTTTTCTGCTTTTAGGTAGAGACCAGCTTCCTTGAGTGCGGTCATGACTGCTCTGACGTGTTCCTTGTGTTCCTTCAGGTTATCGCTGTAGATAAGGATATCGTCCAAAAAGGCTGTGCAGAAGATATCCAGGAAAGGTCATAATGTATCGTTGATGAATTCTTGGAAGGATGCTGGTGCATTGGTAAGTCCGAAGGGCATAACCAGTGATTCGAAAAGTCCATAGCGGGTCCTGAAAGCCGTTTTCCATTCGTTCCCTTCTGCAATTCTAATCATGTTATACGCGTCGCGGACGTCTAACTTGGTGTAGTAACGGGCTTTGGAGAGTCTTAGCAAGGTTTCTTGGATCAATGGTAGGGGATACCGGTTTTTTATAGTTCCTTCGTTCAGGCCTCGGTAGTCGACGCAGAGTCTCAGGCCTCCTCCTGGTTTCGGAGCGAAAAGTACCGGGGCTCCGCAGGGTGATGACGATGACCGAATGAATCCCTTGGACAAGTTCTTTTCTATCCATTCTTTTAGTACTCCCAATTCTTCTCGTAAGAGACTGTAGATAGGTCCAAATGGAGGTGTGAATCCTTCCTGTAGTTTAATCTTATGATCGTAAGGTCAATGCGGAGGTAAGGATTCTGCGATTACTTTGCTGAATAGCAGTAGCAATTCATGGTATTCCTTGGAAATCACTTCTTCGAGAGGTTTGTCTTGTAGGTCTTTTATTCCCAAGGCTTTATTGATTTCGTACAATGTGACGGCGTAAACTTTGAGTCTCTCCTTCTTTATTCTTCTCATAATGTGTGAGGCGGCTACTGCGCAGATGTCTAGCCTGGTTGTCTCCGGATCCGTTGTTTCCATATGATTGCCCCACACCCATACGCTTGAATGGTGTTGGCAGTGTTGTTGGCAGTAGCTGCTTTCGAAACCGATCCTTCGGGCTTGGAATTTAACTGTTACGTTGTGAAGTTGTAACCATGGCAATCCTAGTCCGATCGGATAATGCCCTAACTTTGTTACGAATGCTGGTAGTTGCTCCTGATGTGATCTTATTCCTATATTTAACTTGGCCATGGTCGTAATGGTTCCTGATTCGATGGGTCTTCCATCGATAACCTCTAACTCTCTTGATTCTCGTAATTCCTTCTCTTCTAACTGATGATGGCGAACAAAATCTTTATCCACAAATGCTATTCCCGTGGCTCCGCAGTCAATTAGAGCGTGTGTATCGATTAACCTGTCTCCGATTTTCAGCGAACATTTTACAACAAGATGTTTGCTTTCCATTAAAGACTCCTTAATTTCTGCACTACTGATTGAAAACTGCGAAATTTCAAAACAAGACTTAACAACTGTAGACAAAGGTGATTCGTGCCCAGCGCAATGGCCATTCTTATTGCACTGGTTTAAACTTTTCCCCACTTGACTTCCTTTCCTTTCCCTGTTCCCGAATCTGCGTCCATTTCATTTCCTGCTTTCTTAAACGGCGTTACTTCCACCCGTCCTGATGCTGCTTTCAATTTTCTCGGGCAACTTGCTGCGAAGTGCCTTGAGTCCCCACAGTACATACATAGTCCTCCTTCCCTTCGTCTCTTTCTCTCTTCTGCTGTGATCTTCCTGCCTTTGACTGCTGAGAGGTCCATTGGGGCGGGGCCGAAATATCCTGCTACTGTTCCCGCAAATGCAGTTTCTGAGGCGGGTGTGGTGTTGGTTGTTGGGTCGGATTTCTTGTATCCTCCTTCCCACCTTCCTGACTTCCTTTCCGCGGCCCGGGCCCTCAGCTGAGAGTCTCTTTTTGAACACGGCTTGACGAATTCGACCAGGTTTTCTGGTAACTCGGTGTGTTATAGGGAGTCTTTGAGTTCGTTTGACAGCCTATTTCGTAATGCATCTAGCTGGGCTTCCGTGTTCCACTTAACGTCCGCTACGTACCTCTGGAATTCCGCGTAGTACTGGGAGAATTCGCGGTCTTGTTGTTTGAGTTTCAATCGTTCCCTCTTGGCCGTTGCCGCTTTGCCTTGGTCTCCGAAAGCTAAGTCCAACAGGTCAAGCAGATCTTTTAAGGAATTGAGTTTTACTTCCCCCGAAACTTCTTCACAGTATGGCATAAGCTGTGCCATGGCTACTCCCTCGAGACGTCCCATCACGTACCTTAGCTTCTTCTGTTCGGTATTGAACGTTCTGGGTTTTTCTGCTATCTTCAAAGCCAACTGCACCTTCCATCCCCTAAGTTCCTTCCTGTCTGTTCTTGAAAAATGTGCAATTTCATTGCCCTTTTCTTCTGGTTCCCTCTCTTCCCTTTCCACTCCCATCCTTCCTTCCGTTAGCCTCAAGATTCGGGTTACCTGTTCCCGATTTTCTTTTGCCAACGATCTGAATATCTCCATCTGTGCCTGGGCGTCTTCCAGGTCTTGTTTCAGTTCCGCCAGGTCTGGATGCCTTTCTTCCAGTTGTTGTTCCAGGTTCCGGACTTTTTCCACTAAGTCCCCATGACTGCATTCGGGAACTGTTCCTTCTGCTGCTGCCAGTCTCTGTGTTGCTAGGGTCGCTTCCCTTTTCCAGTGTTCTCTTTCCTCCGATAATTCCGAAATTCGTGCTTCCGCATCTTTCACAGATTGCCGTTCCTTCATCAATTCATTCATCCTGCTGGTCGTCGGTAACCTGGCGAGGGCGTTCAACCCCTTTTTGACATCTTGGGTGTAACTTCGGAGTTGTTCTTCATTCATCGCCTCCGTGTCCGCCTGCGTTACGTTTTCCAGCTCCTCCTGAATCGCCGTTGTCAGGGTTACATCGCAGGCCATTCTTGAGGATTCGCCTGACATCTTTCTGGCGATGTAAGAATGCTGCTAACGGAAGGGATCGAGGTCTTAGATTCTTAGGTTTCTTGGAATATTTCGTCAATACTAGCGAAACTGTTAAAGGGTTCCGGTTCTGGAAACTGGCAAGGTTGACCGGCTAGATTGAAGAAATTAATGCGGCTATGGCAATTGAAGTCGTATGCCGTCATTAACTAATTTTCGAAAACGTTCGTGGGTCTGCGGAAATTCCACAGGCAGGCTATGCAGATATGTCGCCAGAAACTGTGCACGATCAGTCGATTATTGAAATTGCTGACGGATCGAAACACGGTGCAGCGGGTGTTGCAAGGTCTGTGACAAAAGTAACAACCGCTTTGGTGAGGATAGCGGCACATAAACTAGGACTAAAACTGAGAATATAACCAGTAGAATCGATTTTACACTCGTTCTTCTGTCAAGGGTTCAGGGCTGGGTATCGAGGGTTCAGGGTTCGGGGTTCTAGGGGTTATAAAATCCAAGAGCCGGAAGGCTTCAAGAGTCGAAAATAGCCTGTAGCTAAAGGAACAAAGACTGTACGCAAGAGACTCGATCCAGAATCACCGAGTGTGAAAGAAGTGAAAGCCGAAGCTAATTGATTGCTTTATAAACGAGAGAACGAGTGAAGAAAGAAACTTATCCTCCGCCGAACGCCTGGTTTATATACAGTGATTCACTGGTTCCATATTACATCCGAACTCCTGCTTTCTTTGTATACCGCTTTCATACAATTCCGTCGTTTCCCGTAAAACCTGATTCGAAACCTGATTTCATGCTCGTCATGCTTTAGCCTCCATTCAAAACCTGATTTCATTCTCGTCGTGCTTTTAGCCTCCATTCGAAACCTGATTTCATGCTCGTCATGCTTTAGCCTCCGTTCGAAACCTGATTTCATTCTCATCGTGCTTTATCTTCTATATTATTCACCGATCATCACTCCACCATTGATCGTCACTCAACACAACCGTGACAGTAGGCGGTCAAAAATCTGTGTAACAATCCACTGGTTCTTTCCAACACCAATATGGAATCCAGACACATCAAAGTTGTAAATATTGCATGGTTGTATTCCATACTCATTGCAAATTCTCTTGAATTCATGAAGCCACAAAAGAATAGTATCATGATCTTGTGCATTTTGTCTGTCTATCTCTTTGACAGATTGCTTGTGAATAAAATACTCTGGGTGTCATTCTAGAAAGCGGCGGGCCCAGTGCTCGCTGACTTGAGGAGGAGACCCCCTATCTGAGTCTTCATGATTGTGACGAAGAATGGCATATGCGCAATCTGCAATCATGAAGAGGCAAGCAGGTAATCCAATTTTATCTAAGCAGTCGAGGTGTTTGCATACAGCTAACTCTTGATATTCGCGTAACTTTCGGTTTGCTGGTATCACATCTTGCTTTGATCTGTGGCCATTCCATCTTGCGCGAAGCCGCTGCTCAGGAACAAAGAATTGTCTTGCTGCAGCAGCTATATTTGGTTTTCCGCCCTCAGGCTGCTCATGAAGAATATTGATAGCTTGGGTGATCTGGGCTTCGATAACATGGTAAGGCTCAATAATCTTGGTGGTGGGAGGACTCGGTGCAGCTTTGGAAGTCATTGATGGTGGATGTCATGAAAATTCTTTCGTTCGGCTGAATCTATTGTTCTGGTGTCAGGCACTCGTTAGAGTGCTGGCCAGGTCGAGCTTGCAAGGTCGCGCCAGGGGTACCCCCGTTGGGCACGAGTAGTACCACAAAGTGATCACGGATTTCAAGCCAGTGATCTTGATGCTTATAGCTCCCGGTGTTTACAGCACCAATCAAACCAGGAAGTCCTTGTTTACTCGATATCTTAGATCATTGAATCCCAAATTAGCGCAAGGATAAATTTAGGCGTCTAGGGCAAAGTGTATAGTACCTCCCAAGGTTCCAAGAGAATTAAAAAAGAGGTAGAGGTTTTGAGTTTATGACTTAGGTAGGTGTTTGTAACACCACAAAATTATCACCGCAAGTTTCGAGCCTCCAAGTTTAGTTGTTTATAGCACCAAGCTGTACCAGTTGAACTGGGTTGTTGCTCTTGTTTATTGGTTAGCTCACCGTTGGTATCGAACCTGCAAGAGTGAACTGGGAGATCTACCGTCGGCATTGACTAACATCTCCAATCTAAGGAGGATCGACATCCACATACCGTTGAACATACCAACCAAACGAGTTTTGTATGTTAGTGGTATTTGTTAATAGGGGTATATACGTGACCGGGGAGGGCATGTTGTTTCGGAACAGCATTCTCACGGACTACGGGTGCCTTGAAATCGGGAGAGATCATATTACATCACTCGAGATGAATGCTGAAGCAAATCGTGCAGTCTGCACATAGAACCAATAACTCCATGTGGTCAGCCTCACCCTCCGCCATTGAGGCTTCTGCCTTACCCTACAGTAATTGGATGACTTGTTTCGAGGGCCATGAAACAATATGTCTTGAGCAACCTGACTGGCCACTCTTCTGTTGCACCCACCTCGCTCAATTATCACTCGCACGCCTCAAAGCCATCCAAGATGTCCTATATTTTCCCACCCCATCTGTTATATATTCTACGTCCTTTCACTTATATATACACATCCCAAGAAGAAAAGGGTATGGGTATAAACATTCAATAAAACCCAGTCGACTGGAATCCAAACAGAAAGAATAAAACGCTAAAAACCAAGAGAAAACCATATCCAAATGCTGGAAAAAACCGAAGCATGTACAAAAAACTCCACACCTTCCTCAACTTTCTACTCCTATGGCCCTCTCGATTCATATCCCTTTTCACTCCATGCCGGTATTTCATCCTCATGTTCCACAACTCTTACATCGGACACCTTCTCACTTGGATCAGTCGGACTAACACTCCTACTCCTAGCTGTAGTGATAGTACTAGCATTACTATCACCTTCCACCAGCCCGAGCATTTCCTCCTCCGTCTTGGCTGCTCCACTTCCGACTGGTAGTTTCTGTTTCCGCCCCAGGCCAGGGTGCTTGCCAGCACTCTCCGGCGTATCAGCATTACTACTACCAGTGCTATCGCTCCGCCCATGGCGGTGTAGAAACTGAAAACTAAACTGTCTCCTTGCACCGTGCCGACTCTCTGGTCGAAGAGAGTCTTTTAGTTTCTTTCCTGCAGCCGAGCCAGAGGGGGATGGTGGCGGTACAGCTGTGTTGGTAGGGACTGACTGATATTCGCTTCCTCTGCTGTGAGTCCTCCTGCTTGACGCCGAGGCAAAATCAATGGATTTTATTTCCGCCGGCGGTTCGAAAGTAACATGGTTCACTTGCGGTGAAGACTGTGAGGCTGCCTGCTGAAAACTGCTTAAAATCGGAGGTTTTAGTGGTCCTTCAGCGGTATAAAATCTGGGTCGACCGGATGGTAACGTTGGTGTAGAGCCACTAGTACTTGCATCTCTTATATCTCTGTGGGGTGAGCTGGTAGCTGCTATATTTTCGTCTGCATCTTTTAAACTTGCTCTGCTTCGCACCTTGGGGATAAACAAGCCTCTCATTCTGCCCAAGAAGCTCTCGGGGTGAGACTCTTCGCTGATTGGAGCGCCGCCGTAAACTCGTTGCCGCATAGCTTCATCCACCGACATACTACGCCGGCGGCCTCTATTATACTGTTGCTCTTCGGGGATAACTCCCTCTTCTTCATCTGGAATCCTTGACATACCAAGCGGTGGGTGTTGACCACTCAAGGTGTTCCTTCTAGAAGTGCCAACTAGCGACCCACGACTCGCACCAGAGATTGTCACTCGCCTCCGCACACCATCCCATTCCACCAACTCTCCCGGCGATAAAGGTGTGTGTAGATCCCGTACACGCCCCTCGTAAATCTTTCTTGCCTCATCCACTTCAGCTTGTTTTCTAGCCACCGAAAGCCTCCGGATGATAGCTGCTGTTCCACGGATGGCATCCGCCTTGGGTTCGGATTCTGGTTCGGATTGCTCGGCAACAGTTCTTATTTGATCAAGGTTTCCGCGGAAGATCTCAGTATCCGGAACGTTCTTTGAAGATTTCGATAACTGCAAAAGGACGACGCCAGAGCAAATTTGAAGAAATCCCATGACCACAGTTGCTATCGATGACGGCGAGCCCTTAAATCCGCGGAAGAGAATAGCAGAAGTAACTATAGTTGCTGAAGTGAAGATGACGTAGTATGTAGGAGTGACTAAAGCTGCATTAAAGATATTGAGAGCTTTCTATAAGAAGCACTATATTAGCTCACGACCCCATTATTGTAGTCAAGGACCTACGTTGAGATAAACAATCTCGACCAAAAGGGTCACAACCACAAATACCAATAATACGTAAAGAAACCACTGATTAAACTGAGGCGTGCCACGAGCCTGTGCAACTACTGCGGCGCCGAGGCCTTGGGTTGCGACAACACTGAAAGTTTCATATGAGCATGTGCGCAAGTATCAATTATAGAATAGCAGCTCGGTCCTACCTCAAACCTCCAATCAAAGAGCAGACGGTCAGGTAAACCATCATACTTTGATTCCCATATTTAGGTGCTATCCAAATAATGATGCAAATGCAACCCACAACCACGATTCCGACATAACTCAAAAAACCCGGCGACAAGATAAACCTTTGCATGTCTTGTATAGTCGAGACCGAACTCTGTGCAGGAGCATTTATGACGATAACCACGGAACCTATTATACACATGAAGCAACCGATTTTTCCGATGAAAGATAGTCTTTCTTGGAGGAAAATCGACGACAAGATTGCAGTAATCACTACAGACTGCAAAACGTATCAGCAACATAGAAAGCTGTCGGGAACGGGAGACATACCAGAGCCCCTAATGGGGTCACCAAGATAGCTTCCACAAACGCGTAAGCCGCAAAGTTGCAAATCTCTCCAATTATCACTGAATGTACTCCGTCAATATTTCTCTTCACCTTTCTTCTAGCTGGACCAGCTCTGGAATCCTACTCAAGATCATCCCCGTCCACCACCATGCGTTCCTCAAGTAACCGTAGCCTTCACCAGCCTCTTTGCCATCTTTCAAATTTGCCGCCAATAAGCCCTTCTTCTTTAAGACGAACGAAACCCCTATAAAGACACCAGATGCCACGGCCAAAGAAACACCAACGGCCTTGAATCTATTCAGAGATTTTGTTAATCTGAAAGTCCGGCCGGACAGATAGAGGTGTAGATAGAGCTCACATTGGAGGTCTATCCGTGGTCGACACGGATCCCCCTGTCATGGCGACAGGTGCGGGCTTAGGGGCCCTGGAAGAACAGTGCGAAGTAGTAGATCAGTTCCAGTCTAAAGACGAAGCTGCAGTTGTCGTTGAGGTCTCCAAAGGGGTTCGATTCCGGATATGTCGGGACGTAAGTAAAGTAGGCAAGTCAGTGATTCTGGTGCAGCCTCTTGCTATTGATGCCGAATTGAATTGAAATTGTGAATGGCTGGCAGATGGGACGATAGTGATGTCTCAGAGGAGGTGGTTGGACGTGCTAGGGAGCGTGATGGGACGGTTTCAGTTAAAACAAAAACAAGCGCTTTTCATGAACTGGGAAACACAACCAAATGTCAGTTCCCGTCAAGCCGAATAAAGTAATAACTTGGTATTAGGCGGGGAACGGGGGAGGGAAGGGAATAATACCTCGTTAAAACATCAATGATAATTCGTCAACGTAATGGGCGTTGACAATCTCCTCAATCCTGTCTCGCGAAGATTTAAGACGGCCGGTTTTTGCGTTGCTTTTCGTGTAGCATATCAATACTTGCCACAGCAACCAGTCCAGGGGTCTGACGACTGACGCAACTGCACCTTCCCGATCTGATCTGCACGCATCTCTCCACCAATGGTTATTTTTGAGGTTGGCGCTACCACAGCACAAAAGAGGACGTCTTTTTTCTTCGACCTTTTCAATGAGAATGGACACCGATGACGCGCCATTTTCATTCAAAACTATTAAGCCCTACAGTGCGCGCCAAGCTCGACCACTTCTGTGCGTTGTTCCAAGCAGAAAACGTTTCACCGTATCTACATGATTTTATGAACCACCAAACAGTTGAAGTACTGAAACGTAAGAAATGTTTGGCTGGTTATGTGCTACACATAGGGAACTCCCCCGACTTGAGGGAATGAATTGTGCCGCCATCATAAGGCGCCGCAACATATCCACCCAACCTCCTGCAATATGGTGATTATCCTTAACCAGATGCCCCTCAGTTCTACACTCACCAGCTGTACTCTAGCTTTGAACATTGTTTCGATTGATATCTTGGAACAACCCAACTTCAGTGCCCTAGTTACATATATAGAAACCAATCCAATCACCCCCCCTCCATCACTAACCAACCTTCTCCCTCACTACCAACATCTAGCGCTCTCACAGAGAGTGAACCAAACCAAAAGATCAGAAGTTTTCAAGCTGTCCCTCACTGGTAGTGCAAAACAACCCAGGACACATCAACATCGCCCACACAAGGTGAGTACTGCCGCTGCTGCTTTGGCGTTCATCATGGGTTTTAGTTTGGTGAAGAAAAAAGGAAAGGAAAGAAAATCAGAATCAGAGCGCAGTTGAGGGAATTTATGAATGTGCCGCGCCAAGACGCCAAGATGTGACGGGCAACTTCAATCCCTCAAACGTATGGAAGTGCTCAGGACAAGAAAAATAAAATAATATAGAAAGTACTCCATCTATCTGCGTTTTCAACGTTCGTTGAATACCTACTGAAGTTCAATGTCTGCTATACAATTTAGAGCTCCCCCACTTGGGTCATCCCGGAAACCGCTAGCCGATCGTGCATCACCGTTATCCACACACACTTGAAATCGATATAAACTCCACCTCAGCTTCTTGCCACACCTCCAATTGACCGCAAAATGCTGGCAAGAACTATCCTACGACAGCGCACTGCCTCAATTGCCTCTAAGGCCGCATTTTCTACCTCGGTTGCCCGCAATGCGGGATCTTTGCCGGCAAGTCATGAGAAGGTCGCCACCACCAGCGTCACAGTTCACTTCCCCACAATCTCAAGAACTCTCAACTGACAATTTGGTAACAGCTTCTCCGTGACCACCTTCCTATGGCCGATCCCGAAGTCTCCAAGATCCTTGAAGCTGTACGTACATCTTCACAGCATAACCGTTGCTCTACCAATGACTCACCTCGATTCAGGAAAAACTCCGCCAAAAGGAATGTATAAACCTCATCGCCTCCGAAAACTTCACATCCCAATCCGTCCTCGACGCCCTGGGTTCCCCCATGCAAAACAAGTACTCGGAGGGATACCCCGGCGCACGCTACTACGGTGGAAACGTTCAGATCGATACGGTTGAGCGTCTGTGTCAGCGCCGTGCACTCGAAACCTTCAATCTCGATCCCGCAGAATGGGGTGTCAACGTCCAGCCGCTTTCTGGATCTCCAGCAAATCTATATGTATACTCTGCCGTATGCAAGCCACATGAACGGATTATGGGGCTTGACCTTCCTCACGGCGGTCATTTGTCTCATGGATATCAAACCCCTACCAAGAAGATCTCCAAAGTATCCGAATACTTTGAAACCCTTCCATACCGGCTTGATCCCGCAACTGGATTGATCGATTATGACGGTCTTGAAAAGCTAGCCGAGCTTTATCGGCCCAAAGTTATCGTTGCTGGTGCTACAGCATATTCCCGATTCATCGACTACCCACGAATGAAGGCCATTGCCGACAAATACGACTCATACCTAATGTCTGACATGGCCCATCTATCTGGCATGATCGCAGCTGGCGTCATCCCTTCTCCCTTCCCACACTCCGACATTGTCACCACAACCACACATAAATCTCTCCGTGGTCCTCGCGGTGCTATGATCTTCTACCGTAAGGGAACACGCCGCGTCGATAAGAAGGGAAACAAGGTAGAATACGACCTCGAAAACTCAATCAACGCATCCGTTTTCCCGGGCCATCAAGGTGGTCCCCATAACCACACTATCACAGCACTAGCAGTGGCGCTAGGACAAGCACGCACCCCCGAGTTCAAAGAATACCAGCAGCAAGTCCTCAAGAATGCAAAGACTCTCTCTGACAAGCTGCAGAGCATTGAGGGATACGAAATCGTTTCTGGAGGCACTGATAACCACTTAGTTCTTGTTGACCTAAAGCCCAAGAAGATCGACGGCGCAAGAGTCGAACGTGTGCTAGAGCTTGCAAATATCGTAACGAACAAGAACACAGTGCCTGGCGACAAGAGTGCGTTGAAGCCTGGAGGACTGCGGTTGGGATCTCCCGCAATGACTACGAGGGGAATGGACGAGAAAGATTTCGAGAAGGTTGCGATGTTCTTGGATAGAGGCGTTGAGATTGCGAGGATGGTGGATTCGAAGACGGAGGGGAAGAAGGTCAAGGATTTCACAAGTAAATTGGGGAATGGTGAGGGTTTCCCCGAGATTGCCGAGTTGAGGAAGGAGGTGGCAGAGTGGAGTGGAAGTTTCCCTTTACCGTGGAAACAGGATTAGAGGGATATGGGAAGGGGTGATGGGTGGATGGGAGGTTGTATATACCAACGGTTGTACATTGGATTTGATATTGATCTGTGTCTCGTTTGCGCATCTGTATACTAAATGATATAGAGCGCTGAAGGCGGAAAGTTGTATTGGTTAGCGGATTTCATAATATTCTCTGGTTGTAGAAGGCTGGGAGGTGCTTGAAGAAATCTCTAAAGTTATACTCAATTTCCAAATCCTCGGGTTTGTATCAGAGAGTAATCTCAACAGTATTTAGGTTTGCCTGTACTATCTGGTCGAGTAGACTTTGAGGATGATGCACTGGTTACACTCGAATGACATACTCAAATACCTATTTTCTCTGCTCTAGATGGGCGCCTCAGAATTATGGTCTTACGATATACTAATAGCTGAGACCCACTGAAAAGTACACCTTCCTGTGTGACGTGTAACCCGATTACTGGGCACGAGACAATGTATGGGGTTCTTTTGAGAAAACCACTGCATGCGCATGAGAACCATTTGATGTCTTCAAAACCGCAAGCAAGCGCCACGGCCAAATGACTCTTGATGTACGCAAAATCTAGGTCACCTGTCTTAATGCTCAACTCTAGAACGACTGGTGAGTGCTCTGGGACAAGCGTAATGATATTCACAAGATCTCGTTCGCTCACTAGTAGCGTCATGAGCGGTCGTTCGAAAACACTTCAAGGCCTCGACGACAACCCATTGTGTGTCGCCGAATGCTCGGTTAACATATCACTCGAAGTTACATACCAACCCTTTAAGACTCGGGGGGATTTTAAGCATTGCTTCCCGAGGCGTGCGGGCCGAAGTGAATCGAAAGGCTACCAAATTTGTACAAGAGCAGCGGGAAAGGGTAGGCACTTAAATCTGCGGATACGTGGTGGGGATCTGTGTAAAGCGTGAACTAATGGTATGGCATAAAAATGAGTAGGAATTAGTGGTCAATTTTTACAGCGAGGAAGGGGATAGATATTTGGGCCGACAGTTCAGGGAAGGGGAAGGGAGGGAGGGGAGATCGAGAAGGGGAAGGGAGGGAGGGGGGATCGAGAAGGGGAGCAAGAGAGGAGGAAGACGATGAGGAGGAGGGGGGGGAAGGGGGAGGGGGGAGAGAAGGAACTGACTATACGCGGCACTCAGCCAATTGACCGGGCTGGAGATTATGATGTATGTGCTCAAGGAATCCGGAATTCCCTCCATTGTGGGAGTCCTACTGTGTGCGTAACATTGGATCCGCCCTGGTTCATGGGAACAGCGTCACGCTGAGTCCTCCACAACATAAAATCGAGGCTTCCGCTCCAAATCTTCTTTCTCCTCAACTTTGATCCCGCTTCCATTTTTCACACATTCCTAACCTCTCGTACCTCTCGTACCTCTCGTCCCTTTTGCATCTTTTCCCACTACTTTTTGCTCGTTTCAACCTCTTACCGCAGCTCACATGCCTACTGCCATGTCTAAGGAAGAGTTCAAGGGCCTGTATTCGACCCATCACATGTCTCCTGCCTACCAGCAGCAGAGCTTGATCTACTATGGACATCCTCGTTCTGGCTCTGTCAAGGTACGTCATGCCGTGTGAACCCTCAATCAATTGATGGTAGTAATGGACCTCGATGATGATGTTGGACTCATTCAATGGCTCTTCCATCGTCTTTATCATCTCGCATCAATCAATCATCGTTAGCGTCTCAATTACTGAGTATTTTTTTTGTTTTTCTGCTGCTTTTGTTGCTTGTGAATGTTTGCTGACTGCTTGGGACCTCAATAATCGTTGACAGGACCCGAGCTGGCTCATCTCCGAGGGCATGGTGATGGATTTTTGATGAACTTCAATGTCTACCTCTTGTTGTTTGGATAGATCTATTACCTGCCCTTGTTGGTGGCCGTGATCGTGGTTCTGTTGATGGTTATGGTCCTTAGATACCAGGGCTTCTACCAGCCCTCTAGTAGCCAGGGCTCCAACTCTAGCTCTTCCAAGAGTTCCTACAAGGAGTCTTCCGAGTCTATCGGTAGCGATGATACCGATCTTTTGCTTCCCAAGGAGACCCCTGTGGGAAACATCTATACAGCCCAGGTTAAATGGGGAGGTAATTATTCTGCTCTTCGTTGTTGTTTGTTGTGGATGTCTAACTTCATCCTAGGAGATTACCATATCAAAGGCGAAGAGTACATCTACATCGTTCCCGATGGTGGACCAATCCAGTTTATTAGGGGTGATCGTCCTCAACAGTTCTTCGGAACTGAGATCTGCCTTGTTAGAAACCATCGCTTCGAAGGTTACTACTTCCTTCGCACCAATGGCATTATCCAACCTGCGCTCATCAATCTCATTTATACAAATATCACTATGGAATTGCCCATCGAAAGGAGAAATGAAATTTATCTCAAGGATAAGGCATTCATCGACGAACGCATTGTGGGAATCAACTGTGGCATTTACGTTGACTTTATCGAGTTTCCTCTCTCGATCACGTTCACCATGAAGGGTCTGATGATGTATAACAAGGCTATGCTCGTCTTTTCGTCTCCATCTACTGCGGAGGGGATTCGTGTTACTCATGAAGCGATAATTCAAGCTGGAATTAAAGAGGTTGTACCTCAACTTGAGGATAATCCGGCTCGTATGGCTTTGGTTGAAGCTGATAGCAGCTCCACTTCGCTGTGAGTTGTTGCTTTTCTTGGTTGAAGTGATACATAAGCATGCTAATTTGTCAGTGAATCGAGCGAGGCTGAAACTGATAAGCATAAGCGTGTCATTGAACCGGCCACACCTAAAAAGCTCAGGTTCAAGGGACCCAAGTCTCTTGAAGAATTCGAAGATGACAACAAGAGTGCTGAGAAAGGCGAAGATGAGCTTATCAAGAATGACGATACCCAGGCTCTCGTTCGTTATGAGCCTCCGGCTGTAAGTATTTCCGTTTGTTTTTCCTTCAGTCTTCCTTTCTTCTATCCTTGTCGTTTCCTATCGTCATATTCAGACCGGGAATATCAATTGTTCTTGACTAACTTTGTTAATAGCGTCGCCAATTGAACGCATTGAAAGCTACCGGGGCTTCCGAAGAAGCTCCAATGGACGCCCTTCAGGAGGCATCTCAAGCTCTTGTTCGTGCCGCCGAACTTATTCGTGGTGACAGCGTTCTTCAATCGCCTCGTCACCAGAATAAGAAGACCAACACACTCTACAAGACTGAAATGTGCCGTAACTGGGACGAATCCGGAGAATGTCGCTATGGACGTTCTTGTCAGTTTGCTCACGGTAGTGGTGAGCTTCGCACTGTCAAGCGTCATGGACAGTGGAAGACCAAAACCTGCTTGGCTTGGGTCAATGGTGGTTGTACTTACGGTTCTCGCTGTTGTTACGCTCGTAAGTTTCCTCGTGCACTTCATTTTACAACATCTGCTAATCGTATGAATTATAGATGAGATTTTGGGTACCGTCAAAGATGATCTCGAGGCTGGTAACCTGACACTGCCCTACTCCCTCGACAATGGACCTCGTACTCCTCGTCGTCCTAGGATGGCCGCTCCAGCCAGGAACGAGGAACGCGGTCCTTTTACGCCTCCTAGCGGAGTCTCTCGTTTCGCGGGATTCTTTGGCGAGAAGGTTAATAGGAACTAAGTCGGTCGATCAAATTTTTGGCCAATATTGTAAGTCTCTTCATCTTTCTCCCTCCTCACAGCAATTTTGTGCTGATACCTACCGTATGGCAGCCGAAATAACTGTCTGGGTTTTTTCTTTTGTATCATGGAACATGGGGATCATTTTCACACTACGATCTGAGGGGCGGGCCTGTTATATGTTTTCCTTTTGGGTGGAAGATACTTAAAACATTTCGCTTTGGAAATTTTATATTTCTCTAGCGGTTTGGAAGTTAGGAAGGGTTCATATTTAAATAGGTTCTAAACAAACATCAGATCAGTCGACGACTTTGTGTTTTTTTTTGTCTGAATACTTGTAAAAATCATCGCTGTGATGGTATGTGCTTGTTACTTGGGATGCGTATTTTTGTTTGGTTGTTGGTTTTGGACATATTGACCTTACGTCTAGGGGTTATCGACGACGTCAGCTCTTGGGTTTTGGATAGTGCATACGTGCACTAATCTGCCTTTGTTTCAACACCTGGAGTCTGATCTCGACCATGTCTGGCTGTGGCTTCTGAAACTCTGGACACGATAATTGTAAGTCCTTCCCCCCTTCTTTCGCGATGATATCTGGAACACTACCCGCAAGAGAATGGTTCTTCCTAGGTTCTGGAGATCTGAGGTCTGGTTAAGCTTTTACGCCTGCAGGGTTTATGCATACCCACCCATTCATTCAACGTGGGGAATAGCGTCTGGGCATGGGAAACAACAAACGTGATATCTAGGGTTGGAGGGGTTGTATGTCTTGGGAAGAGATATGGTGATATGGGGTGCTGATTTTGTTATTTAGACTTTTGATAGTTTCTGGTCTCGTCCCGAAGATACTCCATGCTCACCTCCTAGTCGTAGTGCGAGGGAATCGATAAAGAAATTTAAACTTGTAGCTGTACGGGAACATGGACTGTGCCCTTGCAAGAGTTTTCAAGTCATCAAAGAGGAGGAGTCTGACTTGAGCATGGTCCAATGATACGTACATGCAGAAATTTCTTTGTGTGGACTAGTTGGTTTTAAGGAGACCCGTTTTCAGACTCGAGCCATATGTGATCCGGGTTTAAACCTATACTTCAACGAATTTTTCATATCACAGCCCTCATATCTCCACAATCCGCCACTACTCGATGGAAATAAAGCGACAGATATATATAGACTAGCCCATTGTTCTAAAATTTCAACAAGAACACTCCTCTACCCACCATGCATTTACATACAACCAAAAGAAACGAACCCCTCAAATATAATACACTCCCCTCTCTCCCATCCTAGTTTATTCCCTCCCCTCCCACCTTCCCCACTTTTTTCCGCTTCTCCCACTCCCTCCGATCCCTCACAGCCCTCTCTTCATCAAACCCTTCACTCCCCCTCAAATTCAACGAAGTCTTAAACATTTCCTGTTCCCCCGCCATCTTCCCTGTATTCTCATCCACAAAGATATACTCCTCTCCATCAACCTCCACCTTATCAGGAACCTTCTCATTCATAGTCGCGTTCAGCTCTTCCTTAACTTCCGCCCATATCTCTCCGTGTTCTGTTTCTAGCCATTTCTCGAGTTCGAGGAGACGGTTACGGCGGAAGGTAGAGTGGAGGGTTGATAATCTACCGTTGTTTTATTAGAGGAGGGATGAGGGGGAGAGGGGGGGAGAGGGGGAGGGGGAGGTTACGTTCGATGGCCCGGTTTTATTCTCTGTTCCGTTTCCATCTCGCGGACGACTCGCCAGGCTTCATCCCATGCCTCGTGTCTTGCCAGCGCCTCCACGTAGCTTGCAATGTTATTTTCAGTCAGTGGTAACCGACGGTACTTTGACCAAAGGTTTCTTGCGCGGTCTAGACCACCGTTTCGGAAACGCCCACACATGTCAAATACCTGGGAAATAGTGGCGGCATCTGGACCCTCACGGCTCCTGACAATTTCATCGTATGTGATGAATGCACGCTCAAGGAGGCCACATCGCGCATATGCATACATGAGGGTGTTGAGGAGGACGGTATCGACTTCGACATACGCGTCCATATTTAGCATTCTCTGGACTTTCTGGAGACCCTCTACATCACCGGCTTGGCCGAGTCCGACAAATGCGGCGGAGTACTGGAATTTGTTTGGTTTGCGGTCTTCGGTCATGTTCATGTGTTCGAGCACGCGGACTGCGGCTTGAGGATGGCCGAGAGAGAAGAAGTGGTTCATCATTGTTTGACGGTGATTTTTGGAGGTTTCTGGAAAGGAGCGGACAAGGAGCAGGTAGGTTTCCCAGGAGGCTTCGAGGGTGGTTTTTTCCTGTTGGGCATGCTCTATGAGACGGTCGATGATGCGTTTGCGCTCGTGGGGTGCATAGTGTCCGATATGTCGATTGAGAAGGGATCTGACGTTTTCGAGGGATTCGGATTCGAGGAGCATGTTGAGGAGTGGGAGGATAGTGTCGAATGTGAGAAGGACTTTCATATCCACCAGGTCGTTGTACACGCCGAAGGCCTTTTGGGATTCGGGGTCAGGGTAGGTTTCGGCCAGGCGTCGGAGAAGCTGTTGTGGGGTATCACCAGTGTATCCGTCAGGGATATCTTGGGTATATTTTAGGTCCTCGAAGACGGAGATGGCGGAGGGGATGTCAGAGCGTTTGATATGGCTTAGAAGCTGCAGCTCCAGAGTGGCATAATTGGGGTCAATTTGACGAGTACTCATGACGCGGAGGAATCTTTCCATAAGGTCGTATCGGTCTTGGGAGATGGCACCAGAAATGAGTCCGTTCATGGTATCCACATCCAGCGCCTCAACACCACGGGCTTCCATGATCTTTAACATCCGATTCGCATGGCCAATGCCTACCGCTGCAGAGAACTGTAGTGTAACTTCCCACGCCTCCTTTCCCATGATAATCTGTGGGTTCTTCCCGCTTAATTTTAGTAGTTTCTCGAGGACCTCGGTTCCCCACTCCAACTGGCCGGTCCGTAAGCATGCGCGCAAGATGGCGATATAGAAAGGTAGCGTAGTTTTCTTCCGATCCGCAAAGCCCTTATCATACCACACTTTCGCACTGTTGAGGTCATTGCGGCCGCAGTAGAACGCCACAGGATGATAGTGAAGCCCATTGGGAACCCCTCTCTTGTCCGCCTTCAAATACTCCATGGTCTCCACCATCCCCGCCTCATCATCCTGCCTTACGAACCCATCCAGAACCTTATCCCACACCTTATACCGATTAAACTGTCCCTCCAACCTCCGACACATCTCCGCCATTTCTCTTGCATATCCCACCAAGCACATCCCAGTAACGTAGTAGAAGATGTCCACCTCCTTGAGCGTATACCCTTCCGCCAGCAAATCATCCCACAATAACCTTGTCAGTGCCAATTGGTTATTAGACCCGGCCCGCAGCGCCATAAGAGTGCTGGCAAGAGTCGGTAAAGGTATCAGTGTCTTCCCCTCCGGATCCCGCGCCGTACGAACGTATTTGTAACCTCGCAGCATAAGCGCAGCTTGTTCGTCCCTCATTGTGCGCCCTTGCCAGTACCCGATCATACCTACAATCGCCTTTGCGACGGTTTCTACCGGCGGTGCAGGTCCGAGCTTCTTATCGAGGTGTCTTACGAGCAAGTTGAGAGTATCGACGCCCGGGGGTGTGTCGGGACGCTGTGGCCCTTTTTTTCGGGAGAAGAGGTCTTTGAAGGAGAGGGTGCGGCATTGCTGTTGCGTTGCGAGGAGTGGTGGAGGGCGGGGAGGAGGAGCAAGCGTGAGCGGTAACCGGTGAGGGCAACGACTGTGGATGAGGAGGTTGCTGATGAGAGACCGCCGGGTTAGCTGGCGGAGGTTGTGCGGGGGCATTCGACAGGTGAATATGATACAGCCTAGTTCTTGCTTGGATGTCAGTGGAAGTGAAAGGTTGATTGTATAAGTTGAGTGGCTTTTATTCGAGCCTAATTGTCTTGCCTTGTGTGGTCTCAATTTCAGCTCCAGCGCAGGTTGACGGTGTGGGCTGGTAGTGGATTCACAAAAAATCAAAAAAGTTAAATGACACCTAACCCATCCATCACATCAATTCAACTTCAGCTCAACAAATGACTTCCACCCTCCGCACGTTCCGCGCCTTCACCGCCTCGCTACTCTCTAGCACAAAGTGGCACTCTCCCTTATGCCAAAGATGCGGTTACGCCAGTAATTCCTCAAGCCCGCGCTGGCTAGCCCGACAATCACGCGATCCCTACACCAAGGAAGCAAAGCTTCGACAGTACAAATCCCGCGCTGCCTTCAAGCTTCTTTTTATCAATGATGAATACAAGATATTCCGACAGGGGCAGACAGTAGTGGATCTGGTGCATCCCCCTCTTCTTCCTCTCCCTAGCGCCAATGGCAACAGCAAACACTGAACAGCGAGGTGGTGGGATAGGGTTTTGCGCCTGGATCGTGGAGTCAAGTTCGCCCTTCTCTCTCCTCTACCTCAAGACTAGTGTGGTAGGAGTAACGGACCCAGGTAGCAATAGATCGGGTTTCTCCTGGCGGTCGCGTAATCGGCCTCGACATCATTCCAGCAGTACCGCCAACAGGCGTTTCCACCTTTCAAGGAAACTTCCTCTCGCCTTCGGTCCAAAAAATGCTCCGTGATTACCTTTCCGATCCCAACCGCGGGCGCCCAAAAGAAATAAAGGCAGACAAAGCCTACATCGATATGGAGCGGGAAGAGACCGAGAAGGAAGAGCAGCATGTAGATGCTGGAAGACGCGTAGATGTGGTGTTGAGCGATATGTGCGATCCCTGGCCGCAATCGGGAGGGGGCCTGTTTAAGCGGTCATTGACGAACCCCTATAACAGGATGATGAACACGAGTGGAACTGCGATTCGGGATCACGCGGGAAGTATGGTATACAAGCACCACCACCCACCACCGCCGCCACCTCGTCCCAAGTAGCTCTTTCTAAATGGGGACAGGATCTCTGCAATGCGGCGCTGCTTTTTGCTCTTGACATCTTGAAAGCTGGTGGACACTTTGTGTGCAAGTTCTACCAAGGGGGTGAAGATAAGGAGCTGGAAAAGAGGCTGAAGAAGGTGTTCAAATCCGTTCATCGGGTGAAGCCAGACAGCTCCAGAAAGGTAAATAGGGCTTGTTTTTATTGTGGGAGGGCTAGAATTAACAGGAATACAGGAATCTAAAGAGTGCTATTTTGTTGCTCTGAGGATGGACTCTAGTGCTACGAGGGGGGCAATCGCGGACATGCCGCACCAACAGCGGATCAACATCTGAATACCCAGTGGAGAAGATAGTTGGATGTATAGAGGCATGGTCAATTGGTGGAGATGTATAACATTGTAAGATAGGCGTAGTAGTTTTATACTGGAGATATTTGGGGTAACGCTTCCTAGGAGAGCATGGGATAATCACCAGGAAACCTCATACTTCTGGTCTTTGATGGTATAGTTAGCTAGGAAGGACCATGTGACTTTGGTACTCACCCAGAGGACTCAACCGCTGTCAAGTACTTAAGTACCTAGCATGTCAGCCATTACCCTAGAAAGACGAAAGAGGAGAGTAGCCATCCAATTATGGAGTGAAGCGATAGATGCTAGCGAGTTATTCAACTGTTCCATGTGTATTTCGAATGCCACTCCCATGAGCTACATTAGTGCTTCTGCCAATCTGCCCGATATTGACAGGCCTAGTTCATTACTTTAGAAATGACCTATGTCAAGAGATTCCTCCTGGAAGTAGTTGTGATATATGTCGGGGGTACGCCACGAAGCTAGTGAACTCAAGTACAGCTATGGCAGCCATCAGTGGCTTGGGATGTATAGTTACTAGCTATGGGGGCGGCTTTGCCGCCCTTAGTTGCTAACTATATACAAAAAGCATGGTAGATCTTGGATGCACTTGGTGTTGCATAAATGGCAGCCTCACAGTTGCTTGCACACAATAGAGCCGGGCTGGCTCTCAGACAGCTGGAGATGATCAAGCTGGTCTGGCTCTAAGCTGGCTAGACACGATCAAGCCAAGTTGGTACTTGGCTGGCTGGAGATAATCATTTCAGTTGGTTGGATATGATTGATATGGGCTGGTTCTCAGCTGATTGGAGATGATCGATCTGGATATTGCTCTCAGCTGGCCATATATAATTGAGCCGACCTGGACTGAAGTATTAGTATTTCAATTAGATACACTTGGAGGTTCACTTTGAGCTGGGGGTTGCTCATTGGATGCAAGCAGGCTGAAGATGGTCGAGCTGGGCTGGCGTTCAACTGGCTGGACATAATTGAGCCAAAATGCCTCTCAGCTGGCTGGATGCAATGAAGCAGGGCTGGATCATGGCATGCTAGATATGATCAAGCTGGGCTGGCTTTCAGGAAAATCAAATGAAGCTATATTGATGCTGGAGGTTGTTGATCAAACGAAGATGGCTGGTTGTGACCAAGCAAAGCTGGGTAGAAACTGGTGGTTATCATGGAGTAAAACTGTATAGAAGCTGTCAGCTATTGATGGAATGAAGCTGGCTGGTGGTGGTGATTGAACGCAACTGGGTAGAAATTGGCAACTATTGATCAAGCAATAATAGATGGTGGTGATTATGCAAAGCTGGTGGCTGTTGATTGAGTGAAGCTGGCTGGTGGTAATTGAGTGAAGCTAGGTAGGAGCTGGTGGCTGTGGATTAAACAAAGATAGTGAGTGGTGATCGAGAAAAGCTGGGTAGAAGCTGGCGGCTGTTGATTGAACCAAGATTGCTGGTGGTAATTGAGTGAAGCTGGCTAGGAGCTGGCGGCTGGTGATTGAGCGAAGTTGGATGGTGGTGATTGAGTGAAGCTGGATACGAGATGGTGGCTGTTGATTGAGTGAAGCTGGCTGATGGTGATTGAACAAAGCTATGTAGAAGCTGGAGGCTGTTGATTGAACAAAGATAGCAAGTGGTGATCAAGCAAAGTTTGATAGGAGTTGGTGGCTGTTGATCAAGCGAAGAGGGCTGGTGGTGATTGAAATAAAGTACATAGGAGCTGGTGGGTGAAGATGGTGGTGATTGAGCAAAGCTTGGTAGAAGATGGCGGCTTTTGATTAAAAGATGCTGGCTGGTGGTAAGCAAGTGAAACTGGGTATGAGCCGGTGGTTGTTGATCAAGAGAAGGTGGTGGTGATTGAGAGAAGATGGTGGTTGTTAATCGAATAAAATAGTGGTAATTGAGTGAAGCTGGGCAGAAAATTGTGGTTCCGATCGAGTGAAGCTGGCTGGTGGTGATGGCGCAAACCTAGATAAGAGCTGGTGGCTGTTGATTGAGCAAATAGAGCAAGTGGTAATGAAGTGAAGCAGGGTAGAAGCTGGTGGCTGATGATTGAGTGAAGTTGGATGGTGGTGATTGAGTGAAGCTGGGTAGGAGATGGTGGGTGTTGATTGAGCGAAGCTGGCTGATGGTGATTGAATAATGCTGGGTAGGGGCTGGCAACAGTTGATTGAGCAAAGATTACTGGTGGTGATTGAGCAAATCCGGATAGCAGCTGGCAGCTGTTAATTGAATATAGCTGGCAGGTGGTGGTTGAGCAAAGTTGGGTAGAAGTCGGCAGCTGTTGATCAAGCACAGAGGGATGGAGGTGATCGAGCAAATGTAGATAGGAGTTGGCCAGTGAAGATGGCGGCTTTTGATCAAGTGATACTGGCTGGTGGTGAGTGTAACACTAGGCGTGTCACTTGAGGTTTACCCAGTCAAAGGATATCTGTATTTAATTTGGGACTGCTTCGAAGGTAGATCAGAAGCTTAGCTTGGAATGTGAAAATTACCAAAAGAATTTGAACAAAAAGAATAGCTTTTCAATGCGTATATTATTAAGGCTTGTTCTCCTCGCTGGAAAGGTTGATATCTTTCTACTATCAAAGAATCCAGAGGTCTTTATACCTCTTTCTTTGCTTTCTACCAAATACTTCTAACAACACTTTTCTCTAGAGCTCCAGCATTTTGACCACCTTTGGAGTATGATTGAAAGACCTTCAAACGAATGCCTATTTCCTTTGCAACTACTGCAGCCTTTATTGTCAGGGTTGTATTAGGTGAAGATCGGAGAAGTCATAATGATCGATGGAGTGTATACAAAGAATACAGGATGCAAGAAAGGAAAGACGTTTTGTTGAAAGAAATCAGGTTTTGTTGGTTGTGTTGTAAATATAGCGTGATGGTTAAGATGTGAGCTGTAGTTTGAAAGGGTTGCATACATGGTTGGGTGAGGTTTGGATAAATTTTGGAACGAGTGAGTAAAGGTGACGACAGTCGCATCAGTTGTATATAAGGATGATTGTTTAGCGGAGGATAGGTTTGTTCTTCACTCGTTCTCTAGTCTACAAAACAATCAATAGCTTCAGCACCAACCTTTGTTCACTTCTGTGATTTCGGAATATGAGTCTCTAGTGTGTTATGCAGCACCTGTGATCACTGTACCTTCCGTTTGGTTTTTATAACCCCTACAACCCCAAGCCGTGAAACCTTGACAGCAGAACAAGTCTACAATCGATTCTACCGGATATAATTTTTGTATATGTACTGCTATAATCATCGAAGTGGCTGTTAATTTTGTCACCATTCTTGCCACCCTCAGTGCCTGGTATTTAAATCTGTTGGTAACTTCAAAAACTGGTTAACGGTACACAGTCTCTGGAGACACATTTGTATAGAGTGCATCTGGAAATTTCAACGAGAAGGATGCAGCATATTGCAGTAAATTCCAGCGTACGATAGTAACAAACCTCAACCATCTCGAATCAATTTCTTCGACTGAGCTGGTGGAACCATCAATCTTTTTGAATCAGAATCTTTAAATACATTTGATAGTATTGACGCTATTCTCAATGAAATCGAAGATTCTCTGAAAGCATATTTTTGGGATGAACTACAAGCAGTATCCCCCTGGAACAGTTACTGGACGGAAGCTGCTAGTAATGGAGGAGGATTTGTAATTGACGATCCAGTTTTTAAGAACTTTTGGACTAAGTATTACAGTCTCCACGTCAATTACCAGGACGAAGAAACGTGCTACTGTGAACATTACTTTGGAGGCACACATACAACAATCGGAACAGCAACAGACGCCCAATCCACCAAATCAGAATCCATGATCAAAGCATTACAGAAGGATACAGGTAGTCAAATTTTGTGGACAGACTACAATAAACGAAAAGCCAATAAAGGAAAGGCAGTAGATTGAGAGTTACAACCGGCTCCCCTACCAACTCTGCTAATTATCGTAACAACACTCAGTATACACGAGATGTTTTTCTGGTAGATAGTCAATCCATTTTTAGAATCAGAAATCGAAGCAGCAGTTCAACGAATCCAGGAAAACAACAATCAAGTCAAAAACTACCTGAATAGAAAACCCTGTTCCTGTTTTACAGCTGTACACCGTCTTACAGCAGCCTCCCAACGTGATAGTAACGATGTCAGGAGAAACCTCAAGACCAACTTGCCATGTCATGTTGACCAGTGCGTTACAACTGGACTTGGAGAATGTGGCAGCAAAGAATATGGAAGTCATTAATGGAGCACAACTCCGGAATCACATTCGAGATATCAACTTGGGGTTGACATCGTTGGCTCAACTTCTGACTACCAGCTGATTGAACGAATTGCTAAAGGAACAGCAATCTGTGAAGAATGTGTAAGCGCGAATATCGGAATTGTTGGAAGAAGGAGAAAAAGTCATTCAGGAACGGGACAACCCAAAACAGGAGTTACTGTTTATGCAGCAGGTGTGAGCAACCACGAAGGAAGCAACGCAAGAATGCAGTCATGGTGATCTGGAAGAAAATATTCAGAATCTAGAAAAACAACTGGAGGAAAGAAATCCAGATTTAGTGGAATTAAGACAAGACCTGGAAGATGCTCAGGCACAGATGGAGAAGTTCAGATACCTGGCAGTAGAGAATCGACAACAGGTAACCTGAATTTTGAGTTTAACAGGAGAAAGGATGGAGGGAACAAGAGAGAAGGAAGAAAGAGAGGAGAAGATGAACAACATTGCCAGCTTCTCAGGAGAGGATAGAAAGGAACTCCCAGGGTGGAAAGTTCAATTGGCCCTGAAAATAGCTGGAAAACCAAAGGTGTTCAACACTGAACAGAAGAAGCTGAGGTACGCAGTTGGATGCCTGAAAGGTGTGGCTCTGGGACAGTTAATGCCACGATGTGACGAGCTTTCTGGCAAAGTTCAACTCAATATCTTGAAAGACCCAGTTGACCAACTAGATCTAGCCTTCGGAGACCAAGACAAAGCAGTAATGACCAAGAGGAAACTCTTGAGGCTCAGACAACGAGACTGCGAATTCTCTGAATACTATGCGGAATTCCAAAGATACGCAGTAGATGTCAAATGGAACGAAGATGCCCAAACAGACGCACTACAAAATTGGTTGTCCAACACACTTAAGGATTTTCTGCAACACATCAAGGAACTGGAAAGCATAGTCGAATTTGTCAATCTCTGCTCAAAGCAAGATTTACAGCTGCGAAGACATACGTTGGAGAAGATGTCAGGGAAGTGGAAGGGCTATAAGAAGCCCAATGCAATGATCAACACCACATCCGCCCCAGACACAGCACCAGCAGGAACAGTAGCAGGCTATCAAGGATTTGCACCAATGGACCTATCGGCAGTCAAAAGGAAGATGATTACCCCAGAGGAACGAAAGAAACGCAGAGATGGAGGATTATATATATGCTGTGGGGACAGCAGGCATTTTGCAGCATCGTGCCCAAGGATGTTGCAGGCAGCATCAGGCAAACAGAGGTATCACCTTTCAAGAAGGCAGCAAATGAGGGAGATATAGATTTGGAAACAAAGAAAGGAAAAGAAGTTGAGTCGGGAAAAGTTTAGTCCAGTGCAATGAGGATAGCAATTGCACTGGAAACGAATTTCCTTTGTCAGTTAATACTAGTTTGGGTATCTTTCAGTTTTCTATTCAAAGCGCAGAAATAAAAGAATCCTGTATGGAAAGCAAGTACCTCGTTGTGAAATGCTTGCTGAAAATGGACGGTAAAATCATTAATACCCATGCTTTGATAGATTGCGGAGCTACTGGAATAGTATTTATTGACAAAGATTCTGTTTGCCATTACCAGTTACAAGAAAAGAAGCTAAAAGATCCAAGAGAGTTAGAGGTTATAGACGGAAGACCCATTGAGTCAGGAACAATTACAACCATAACTCAACTTGACTTAGGACTATGTGGACATCAAGAACAATTACCTGCGTTTGTCACAAAGTTAGGTCACTATCCTATAGTGTTGGGACTCCCATGGTTACAACTTCACAATGTCATAATAAAATTCCACAGGAAAAGAATTGGATTCAAAAGCAGCTACTGTCAACAATACTGTCAACAATATTCAAGTATATGGGTATTGGGTAATCATATGAAAACAACAGGGGAACGGAACAAACCGAAATTGGATATATATACGTTAGTATCTGCACCGTTCATGAGGTGCAACAAGAAGGAGAAACTCAAACTATACGCTGTAACACTATACGAAATCAACAAGGCCCTCGAAATAAAGAAATTTCAAGAAAAACTGCTGGAACAGTTAATTCCAAAATATAACACCGGGAGTATCACTTCAGGTTTACCCAGTCAAAGAGTATCCGTACTTAATTTGGGACTGTTTTGAAGGTAGGTCAGGAGCTTCACTCGGAATGTGGAAATCACTGAATGATTCTGAACGAAAAGAATCGGCTTTCTCCAATGCGTATATTGTTAAGGCTTGTTCTCCTTGCTGAGAAGGTTGATACCTTTCTACCCTCGAAGAATCTTACGTCTTTATACCTTTGTCTTTGCTTTCTAACAAATACTTCTATCTACACTTTTCTCTAGAGCTCCAGCACCATAACCACCTTGGGACCAATGCCAGTTCCTTCGCACCTACTACCGCCTCCATCTCTCGATCCTCTATTGTCTTTATCGTGATTAGATTATAATCAGACCATCAGTATCCTTTATGACATCAAGCTCACGGACTTGTATCTCCGGACAAGTAGTATTCTTTCGATCTGATGACCTCGAGGCAAATAGACCATTCTCGATAGAGAGCAGCTTTGCTGTTCAGAGTCAGCACATATTCTTAGGTCATCGATAGTCGTTGTGACGGTTGTGTCGAGTCAGGATCGGGGGAGGATTATGGATCGATGATTGAGATACAGGAATACGAAGTAAATCAGGTTTTGTTGGTTGGAATCAGGTTTTGTTTGTTGTGTTGTAAATATGGCGTGATAGTTATGGCGTAGGTTGCAGACTGAGAGGGTTGCGTACATAGTTGGGTGGAGTTAGGATGCATTTCGGAACGAGTGAGCAAAGGTGACGACGGTCGCGTTAACTGTATATAAGGATGCTAGATTCGCGGAGGATAGGTTTGTTCTTCACTCGTTCTCTAGTCAACAAAACAATCAATAGCTTCGGCACCAACCTCTGTTCACTTCTGTGATTCCGGATTTCTAGTCTCTAGTTTGTTACACAGTACCCATGATCACTGTACCCTCCCGTTTTGTTTTTATAACCCCTAGAACTCCGAGCCTTGAAATCCTGACAGAAGAACGAGTCTACAATCGATTCTACCAGTCATAATTCAGTATATATGCCGCTACTTTCATCAAAGCGGTTGTTACTTTTGCCACAGACCTTGCAACCCCCTTTGTTCTGTGTTTAAGTCAGTTAGAAACTTCGAAAACAAGCTCACAGTACACAGCTTTTGGAGACACTCCTGCGTTGTGTGCCTGTGGAAACATTGACGAGAAGGATCCACGCTGTTTTAAATGCCAGCGTATGACAGCAACAAACCTTAAAATCCCGAATGAATTTTCTCGACCTAGCTGGTCGAACCATCAATCTCTTCGAACAAGAACCCCTGAACGCCTTTGATAGCATCAACGCTATCCTCAACGAACCCGAGGAACCTCTGGAAGTATACATCAGGGACGAACCACAAGCGGTATCTCCTTGGAATAGCTACTGGACAGAAGCAGCCAGTAACGGAGGAGGCCTCCAAATCGACGATACAGTATTTAAAAACTTCTGGACAAAGTATTACGGTCTTCACGTCGATTGCCAGAACGAGGAACTGTGCTACAGCGAACATAACTGCGGAGGGACGCATACAACAATCGGCAGAGCAGCAGAAGCTCAATCAACACAATCAGAATCCACGATCAAAGCAACACAGAAGGACATAGAAAGCCAAATCTCGTGGGCGGATTACAACGAACGAAAAGCAAACAAGGGAAAGGGAGTTGAGCGCGAGTTACACCCGGCCCCCTTACCAACCCCGCTGATCATCGTAACAACACCCAGCAAACACGAGGTGTTCATCTGGTAGATGGTCAATCCGTTTTTAGAAGCAGAAATCGAAGTGGCAGTTCAACAAATCCAAGACAACATGAACAAAGTCAGAGACTGTTTGTCAGAACCTCGCCTCCTCACAGCCGCCTCTCTACATCATCAGAATGATGTCCGGAGAATCCTCGAGATCAACTTGCGACATCACGTTGACTGGGGCTTTACAAATAGAACTGGAAAATGTGGCAGCAAAAAATACGGAAGTCATGAACGAAACACAGCTCAGGAGTCACATCACGGACATCAACAAAGGGCTAACAGCATTGAGCCAACTACTGACAACCAGCAGATTGAACGAATTACTCAAGGAACAGCAATCTGTGAAGAATACGGAAGCACGAATATCGGAGTTGTTGGCAGAAGGAGAAAAAATCGTCCAGGAAAGGGACAATCTGAAGCAGGAACTACTGCTTACTCAACAAACAGCGGCAACAACAGAAATACCGCAAATATGCAGTCATGGGGACCTGGTTGAAGAAATCTGGATCCTAAAACAAGCATTGGAGGAAGCAAATCTAGACCTGGCGGAATTGAAACAAGATCTGGAAGATGCTCAAGCTCAAATGGAGAAGTTTAGGGACCTGGCGGAGGAAAATCGACAACAGGTAACCAGGATCCTGAAGTTGACAGAAGGAAGATGGGGAGAAACAGGAGAAAGGACGGACAAAGAGGAGCGAGAAGAAAAGGTGAATGATATCACCAGTTTTTCAGGAGAAGATAGGAAGGAACTTCGAGGATAGAAGGTGCAGCTGGCATTGAAGATAGCCGGAAAACCAAAGGCATTCAGCAACGAACAAAAAAAGCTGAAGTATGCAGTTGGATGTCTGAAAGGAGTGGCTCTGGCACAGTTAATGCCACACTGCGACGAAATATCAGGGGAAGTCAAGCTCAATACCCTGCAAGACCTAGTTGACCTGCTTGATGTAGCATTTGGAGATCAAGAGAGAGCAGCAACAGCAAAGAGGGAACTCGAGAAACTTAGACAACGAGACTGCGAATTCTCCCAGTACTATGCGGAATTTCAAAGATACATAGTTGACACCAAATAGAACGAAGATGCGCAACTAGACGCATTACGAAAGGGATTATCCAACGAGCTCCAGGACTCCATACAACATATTGAGGAGCCAGAAAGCATGATCGAATTCGTCAAAATGGTGTCAAAAAGAGACTTGCAACTAAGAAGGAGAGCGGCGGAAAAGAAATCTGGGAAATGGGAGGGTTACAAAAGGTCCGATTCAACGACCAACACCACATCCGCCCCAGACGCTGCACCAGCAGGATCAGTTCCAGGTTATCACGGTCCCGCTCCAATGGACCTTTCGGCAGTAAAGGGAAAGAAATCACACCTGAGGAAAGGAAGAGACGAAGGGAAGGAGGATTATGTATGTACTGTGGGGATAGCAGACATTTCGCGGCATCGTGCCCAAGGAAGCTGAACGCAGCATCAGGACAAACGGAAGTGACACCGTTTAGGAAGGCAGCGAATGAAGGGGACACAGATTCAACAACAGGAAAAGGAAAGGAAGTGGAATCGGAAAAAGTTTAGTCCAGTGCAATAAGGATGGCAATTGCGCTGGAAACGAATCTCCTTTGTCAGTCAATGCTAGTTTTGGTATTTCGCAGTTTTCTATATCAAGCGCAGAATTAAAAGAGTCTTCTATGGAAAGGAAACATCTTGTTGTGAAATGCTCGCTGAAAATAGAAGACAAGATCATTGATACCCACGCTTTGATAGACTGCGGAGCTACTGGAATAGCATTTATTGACAAAGATTTCATCTGCCATCATCAATTACAAGAACAAGAATTACAAGAATCAAGAGAATTAGAAGTTATAGATGGAAGACCCATCGAATCAGGAACCATTACCACTATGGCTAAACTCAACTTAGGCATACGCGGACATCAGGAACAGTTACCAGTGTTCGTTACGAAACTTGGACATTATCCAATCGTACTTGGATTACCATGGCTACAACTTCACGATGTTACAGTCAAGTTCCAAAAGAAAAGAATAGCATTCGAAAGCGATTACTGCCAGAAGCACTGTCAACATCATTCGAGCGTATGGGTATGGGGAAATCATATGGAAACAACGGAATCCGATGGACCAAAACTGCACATATGTGCCATAGCAGCAGCTCCATTTATGAGACGGAATAAAAAGGAAAAACTCAAGGTGTACGCGGTAACTTTATATGAAATCAACAAGGCCCTAGAAGTGAAGGACCTTCAAGAAAAACCGCTGGAACAGCTAATTCCCAAGGAATACCATGAGTTTCTCCCCTCTTTGTTAAAGTAATCGCTGAAAGGCTACCACCACACAGACCATACGATCATAAGATCACACTCCAAGACAGATTCACCCCACCCTTTGAACCAATATACAGCCTGTCAGGAGAAGAACTCCAAGTCCTAAAAGAGTGGATTGAAAAGAACTTGTCAAAGGGATTCATCAGATCGTCATCATCACCATGCGGAGCACCGGTGTTGTTCGCACCCAAACCGAATGGAGGCTTACGACTGTGCGTGGACTATCGAGGACTCAACGAAGGAACCATAAAAAATCGATATCCGTTATCTTTAATCCAGGAAACCTTGTTGAGATTGTCAAAAGCCAAGTGGTATACCAAACTGGATGTCCGAGACGCCTACAACATGATTCGAATAGCAGAAGGAGACGAATGGAAAACGGCGTTTAGGACTCGTTATGGCCTGTTCGAATCCCTCGTTATGCCCTTTGGACTCACCAATGCACCAGCTAGCTTTCAGGAATTTATCAACAATACCCTTCGCCCCTTTCTGGACATTTTCTGTACGGCATTCCTGGACGACATCCTGATTTACAGTGACAATTTAAAAAAACATAAGGAACACGTCAGAGCAATAATGACGACGCTTAAGGAGGCAGGTCTGTATCTGACAGCGGAAAAATGCGAGTTTCATCAACAGGAAGTGAAGTATCTGGGATTGATAGTTGGGGTAAATGGGATTGGAATGGACCTGGAAAAAGTAACAGCGGTGAAGGAGTGGGAAGCACCTGGCAAACTCAAGGAAGTTCAAGCATTTTTAGGATACGCAAACTTCTACCGAAGCTTTATAAGAAACTATAGCAGGGTGGTCCAACCATTAACCAAACTTACGAAGAAACTGGTACCTTTTCACTGGGGCACTGATCAAAAGTGAGCATTTGCCGAGTTGAAGGAAGCATTTACAACAGCACCAGTCCTAGCACACTTTGACTACGAAAAAGAAATTGTCCTGGAAACCGACGCATCGAGTTATGTATCCGCGGGAATATTATCACAGTACGACGATCAGGGAATCCTCCACCCAGTGGCATTCATTTCAACGAAACATACACCAGCGGAAGAAAATTACGAAATCTATGATCAAGAGCTGGGAGCCATCGTTAAAAGTCTGGAACAATGGAGACCGGAATGCGAAGGGTTAGTACATCCTATCAAAATACTCACAGACCACAAGAATCTCGAATACTTCATGACGTCAAAGCTACTCAATAGAAGGCAAACAAGACGGTCAGAATTCCTATCAAGATTCAAGTTCAAGATCGTATACCGTCCAGGAAAACAGGGTCAGAAGCCCGATGCACTCACCAGAATGCCAGGAGACATTCCTCCGAAGGGGGGGGCAGAAAAAATCCAACAAATCGTGCTGAAGACGGAAAATCTTGATAAAAGAATACAGAAGGGATTGGTGGTAGCGTTTGCGGAAGTAGTCAGTCGAGAAGCAGATGAAGTTAGCTCAGAAGAGTTGTGGAATTGGATTCGAAGGGTGTGCAAGGACTGCCCGTATGACAACCGCGAAGGACTGTGCGCCAACGCCACGGAAATCATCAACGAAGAAACTTCGAAGAAACTTCAACTGATAAAGGATCATCACGATATACCGGCAGCAGGACATCCAGGACGAGCAAAAACCTTCGAACTACTTAAAAGAAGTTATAAATGGCCACGTATGAGGAAGGGTGTGGACAGGTACGTACGAAACTGCCACGTATGTCAACGCAGCAAAGCAATCCATCAGAAAATTCACGGATGGCTCAAACCACTGGAAATACCACAACAACCATTGAAGAATCTGAGTATGGATTTCGTGGTGGGACTACCGGAGAGCGAGGAGTACAACGCCATATGGGTAGTGGTTGATAGGTTGTCACAAATGAAACATTTAGTACCATGTCGAGACGATACAGACGGCAAGAAGCTGGGCGAGATGTTTATACGAGAGGTGTTCAAGCTACATGGCTTACCAGACACCATAGTATCGGACAGGGGACCCCAATTGGCATCAGAGTTCTGGGGACATGTTTGTGAAAGACTCGGAATTGAACGAAGGCTGTCAACCGCGTTTCATCCACAGACAGATGGACAAACCGAACGAATGAACGCCATTATGGAACAATACCTCAGGGCCTTTGTCAATTATCAACAGAACGACTGGACACAGTGGCTACCAATGGCAGAATTCCCGTCGAACAATCACGCCTCGGAAACAACAGGATGCTCACCATTCTTTGGCAATTACGGATTTCACCCAAGCATGACTTTTAGTCAACATCCAATTCAGAATGGAAACGATATCAGGGAAGTAAACGCAAACACCCTCTCCCAGAAAATGAACGATATCTTCCAACAGATGAAGGCGGAAATGACTCGAGCGCAAGATATTCAGGCGGAACAAGCGGATAAACATCGACGGGAGGGAGTGCAGATGAAGGTTGGGGATCGAGTCTGGATGGACGCCAGGAATATTACAACACAACGACCCAGCAAGAAACTTGACTGGAAACGCCTGGGACCTTACAAGATTACGGAGGTTGTCAGTTCATGGGCCTACCGGTTACAGTTACCCAAGGACCTTCACATTCATCCAGTACAACCAATCTCCCGCTTAATCAAAGTATTGGAAGATCCATTGCCAGGGCAAATCGAATCCGCACCACCTGCAGTTATTGTGGACGGAGAAGAGGAATACGAAGTGGAACGCATCGACGACTCGAGGATGTTTCGATGTCAACTGCAGTATCTAGTTAAGTGGAAAGGTTATGATGAACAAAGCTGGGAACCAGCAATCAATGTCAACGGACTTCAAGCAATTGATGTATTTCACAAAAAACAACCTGGCAAACCTGGATCAATAGCCTCGTAGGAACTGGGCCTGTGGAAGGGGGAGCTACTGTCACGGTTGTGTCGAGTGAGGATCTGGGGAGGAATATGGATTGATGATTGAGATACAGGAATACGATGTAAATCAGGTTTTGTTGGTTGGAATCAGGTTTTGTTAGTTGCGTTGTAAATATGGCGTGATAGTTATGGCGTAGGCTGCAGACTGAGAGGGTTGCGTACATAGTTGGGTGGAGTTAGGATGTATTTCGGAACGAGTGAGCAAAGGTGACGATGGTCGCGGTAACTGTATATAAGGATGCTAGATTCGCGGAGGATTGGTTTGTTCTTCACTCGTTCTCTAGTCTACAAAACAATCAATAGCTTCGGCACCAACCTCTGTTCACTTCTGTGATTCCGGATTTCGAGTCTCTAGTGTGTTACACAGTACCTGCGATCACTGTACCCTCCCGTTTGGTTTTTATAACCACTAGAACTCCGAGCCTTGAAACCCTGACAGTCATCAACTTGTGGATGGTGCCATTCGGTTGTTTGCCGGCTGTCCGTTTGTCATCAGCTTCTTGGCCGATGCCATTCAACTGTTTGCTGGGTGTCCGTTTGTCGTCGGCGATTCGGAGCAGAAGCAACTGCAGCCATTAACTAGCCGTCGATGCTTATCGATGGTGTGGGTGTTCGTTTGCTAGCCATCTGAAAAGATTGGCTCTGGTATCAGAGAGCGGTGATAGCCGATAACGTCTAATGAGGGAAACCACGGGCGATTGTACGTGACCCCACTGCGAACTTGCTAGGTGTATTACAACCCCCTCTCTTAGAGAGTTCATCTCTGAATGACCATACTCCATACTAATCTGTTCTTTGTTGCCTTTGGCAAAATGTGATCCAGCACGCTGAAGTGAATCATTCAAAATCCTCGACATGGTGAATCTGCACGGACCATTTCGCTTCGACCTGCTTGAGACATTCAAGCATAATCTACCAATCAGTTTGCCTATGTCCAGATGAGACAAATGGCAGCAAGCAGAATCTATCAATCAGGCTGCGTCCATCTAAGACATTTTGCTTTCTTTTTCTTCTTTGATTTTGAAAAATCTTGACCCCATGTGCCCTTAAAAGCAAATCCATATTTCTCTTCATCTGGAACATCATGACCCCTTGTGCCCTTAAAAACCAAATTCTTCATTTGGTGTCTTGCTAGCCATTAAAAACCCTTCGTGGGGCAAAAGTACTAGCTCAATCGTTCATTTAATCCTGTTATTCTTTGTGGCCTGAGGATTCCCTCTGTGATATTCCTTCAACAGCCTCTTGTTATCAATGTTCTTATAAGGTTCCTCAGTCCAATCTGCTTCTTCCGGATACCCCTTCCACCTGACCAGACATAACACCCATTTCTGTTCCTTGCTGTACTGGCTGCCCATGATCTCTTTGACTTCGTAACCCGTTTTGTACTCATCACGGTCGACATCCTAAACAAACTCATTCTGCTGTAAGGCTGAAGTAAGCTCGGGTGGAGGTCTGGAAGGGTTGGTGGGAAGTGGATAAGGTTCGATGAGTGATACATGGAATGCATTATGAATACGCCATCGATTCAGTACCTCAAGCTTAATAGTGGTGGGCAAGAGCACCTTCGAGACCTTGAAGGGTCCATAAAGCTTTGCATCTAGTTTCCTAGATGGTCTTTGAGTTTTGAGGTTCTTCCCATTTAGCATAACTCAATCAACAACCGAATACCTCGGAGGTTCCTTAGCATGCCTATCATGGTACTTTCCCATTGTCTTCTGTGAATGATCCAAGCGCTTACGGCAGAGTGCATGCACGCTGGTCATCCTGTGAATGTAATTCCTAGATGCCGGATTCTTTGCTTCTGCTTTGCTGGGCCAATTTGTTTGAAGATTGAACCCAAAGTTTGCAAGGAACGGTGACATTCTGGTAGCAGTGGTGCGAGAGTAATTATAAGCATACTTTGCCATTGGTAACATCTCGGACTAATTGTTCTGTTCATAATTGCCGTAATTCTGCAGATAGCATTCCAACGTTTGGTTGACTCTTTTTGTTCGCCTGTCCATTTGAGGGTGGAATGGCGAAGACATTTTTTACCTAATGTCAAGTACTTCGACCAACGAGGACCAAAACGAGGAGGTGAACCTAGAGTCCCAATCTGACACTATATTTGATTGTAGACCATGGAATTTCCATACTTCTTTTATAAAGATTCTGACCAAGTCCATAGCTCTCTTTTTCTATCTTTGAATGGAATGAAGTAAGCCATTTTGAAAAGTGATTGATGATAACCCATACCAATGAGCATCCGTCTGATACTGGTAATTTGATAATAAAGTCCATGGAAATTGAGTCCCATGGGTGCTATGCTGATTTGTGAGGTTGTAGAAGACCGTAGCGAGTATGACAAGCCGCTTTGTTTTTCTGGCATTCTGGGCATGAGCGGACATAATGCTCAATAAATTTCTCCATTTTCAGCCAACAAAAGTTTTATCTGACCAGCTCGATTGTTTGTCCTGCCCCATGTGCCCAGCTACATTCTAATCGTGCTCTGCATCCAATATCTGTTTGTTCATCTGCAGATTATCCAGGATCCACAGTCTACTTTGAAAATAAAGGGCTTGGTTTTCGAACGAGATATCTAGACTTGGGTTTCCATCCATAGCTCAAATGTACTCTTCTTGCCATGCAGCATCGTTGTTAGTGGCGCTGACCACTGCTTCTAACAGCCATGAATTGAATTTGACTACTGGAATTGCTGTCAACTTTGCAGAAGAAATCGCAATTCGTTCGCCTCGTAACTTCATCACTTGCACTGTATCTCCTTCGGAAGTTAGCAATTGATCAGGTCTCAGAACGCGGGGTATCGGCTGGTTGTCATTTTCTTTGGCACTACCTCCCCCTGTTTCAGGGCGGCACTCCGAACACCTGAATAATGCATCCAGTTTCCCATTTGCACTACCGGGTCGGTAGAATAATTTAAAATTATATCCTGCCAACTCTTGAGCCCAGCGGACTTGTTTCGGATTCAAGATCTTCGTAGTCGTAAAGTATTGCAGATTCTTGTGATTAGTGAAGACACTGATTGGGTGAGCTGCACCTTCGAGATATCATCTCCACTCTTTGAATGTAGATACAATTGCAAGTATTTCCTTGTCGTGGATTTCGTAGTCAATCTCAACTTTATCCATCTTTTCCGAGTGATAAGCCATGGGATGTAGTCGTCCATTGATGACTTGGGAGAATGCTGCACTGATTGCAAAATCACTTGCATCAGTGTCAATCACAACAGGCCAAACAGACTCGAAATGTTGTAATATGGGAGCCTCGGTAAAGTACTTCTTCAGCATATCAAAGGCTATTTTATTTGACAGATTTGCTTTCCAATTAAATTTTTCATTCGTTTTCCTGGTTGACTCCGGTAAGGGATGGCATATTTTCGAAAATTCTTCGATGAAGTGTCGATAGAAGTTGGCGAATCCAAGGAAGGATTGGACGTCCTTGACAGACTGCGGAATCTTCCATTTAAGAATAGTATCTATTTTGTTCTCTGACATACTGACACCTTCTCCCGATATGAGATACCCAAGGAACTCAACTCGCTTCTGGTGCCATTCGCACTTATCGGGTGCTATAGCCCAGTTGTTTTCTTATAATTGACAAAGGACTTCTCTAGTCAATCGCACATGCTCTTCTTGGTTTCGTATATAGATGAGGATATCATCTATGTAGACTACAACTCCATGATTGATCAGATCTCACAGGATCTCATCCATCCTATCATGGAATGTAGCTGGCGCATTCGCCATTCTGAAGGGCATAACTAGGTATTCAAAATGTCCATATCTTTTATGAAATGCTGTTTTCCATTCATCACCGGATTTAATTCAAATGAGGTTGTATCCTACCTTCAAATCAATTTTGGTAAAAATCCTTGATCCAGCTACCCTGTCTCTAAGCTCGTTCATAAGTGGCAATGAATATCGGTTCATAATCGTCACACGATTCAGGCCCCTGTAATCCATGCACAACAGTAAGCCTCTTCCTTGTGGCTTTGGGACGAAGAGTATGGGTGCTGCTGCGGGTGACTTGCTAGCATGGATCTTTCCAGAATCAAGCATTTCCAGCAGATATTCTTCAAGGACCGAACGCTCCTTTTCTGGGGGAGTATAGATGGGACCCCACTGAGATTGCTTTCCATCTTGTAAGTCAATGGCATGATCATAGTATCAATGAGGCGGAAGAGCATTGGCAGTTTCTCCGTTGTATAACGTTTCGATATCTCTGCGTTGCTATGGAATTTGCTGTACCCAATCGATCTCAATTGCATATGCCGCATTGACATGTATTGAACCAATAACGTATTTCTCGGTCTAACCACCCACGGCCTAGTAACCGATCACGCAATCATGCATGTAAGCGCCTGGGCAGGGGTTCGTATTTACCCCGCACCTAAACCTAATTTTCACCTTCCCACTTCATCACCGCAACCATAGACGGAGTGAAGCCCAGAGAACCGGCCGCTGCCAGAGAAAATGACATCCGGGATGCCAAACAAGGGTATCTTAATGGTGTAGTAATATCCATCCGCTGAGCAGCCTCAATTTACGGCATTCCCTATGGCACCCTGCAAGATAGACTCAGAGGGGTACAACTCCGGAGTATTGCACATGAGCAGGAGCAGCTACTTACTCACGAGGAAGAGAAATCAATTGTGAGATTCTGTGAAGCTCTGGATGACCTGGGACACCCACTGCAAGGGAAGATGGTTAAGGATTTCGCACTATCTCTACTACCCCCGCAACGTCACCGGCAATTGGGCAAACACTGGATTACTCGCTTCCTAAACCGACATCCTGGTATTACTAGCAAGTTTAGTCAGCGCCTGGATCGCCAGAGGGCGAATGCGAATGATCCTGTTATTCTGAGAGACTTCTTCTGCAAAGTAAGATAGTTTCGAATACTTCAATATTTTTGACTAATGACCGGTTTGCAGATGGGAAAACTCATCAGGAAGCTCAATGCTCGACCAGAAAATATTTACAATATGGATGAGAAGGGGTTCATGCTTGGTCAGGCCTTAAAGGTCAAGGTTATCTGCCGTAGAGGCCGAAGGAATCTCCGGTACAGTCAGGATGGAAACCGGGAAATGGTTACAGTTATAGAGTGTATATCTGCAGCCGGTAAGGTTATATCACCCATGTATATCTATAAAGGTGGAAAGCATGTACTAGGATGGCATACTGGGGTTCAAGCTAAAGAGCAGGCTACCTTCGCTTGGTCATCCAAGGGCTGGACCAACAACAAATTAGGGTTAGAATGGGTGGAAATGAACTTTGAAAAATTCACAGCTCAAGTGTAGGTACCATCAAAATGCTCTCCTGCCCGTGCTGACTGCATTACTGCTAAGCATCAGCCGCGTATTCTCGTTCTTGATGGACATGGATCACATTTGACATGGCAGTTTTTCGATTTTTGCTTGAAAAGAGATATACACCCCATATGCCTCCCAGCACACTCCACACATATTTTACAGCCACTGGATGTCGGCCTCTTTGGTCTATTATCGCGCTGCTATAGCAATGAGTTGGATTTATGGATGAGAAAAGAAGGTAATGCCATTAAGAAGGAACAATTCCATGAGTAGACACACCCCTGGAATCTCAGTTTATTCGGTTAATAACTTTTTCAATAGACTTGTCACACGTGCAAGGGCTGCAGCATATACACACAAGAACATCTTGAGTGCATTCGAAGCTATTGGGATCTGGCCATTGAACTCACGCAAAGTTTTTGAGCGCCAATCGCGAAATATCACTCGGCCAGATACACCGCCAAGCTCTCCCTCTGCTGCTCAAACGAAAACTTCCCAAAAGCCCAGAGCCGTTAGCAGACTAGCACGCAGTGCATTACACCTTGTCACCCGTCAAACACCTTCTTCTCTAAAGCGCAAGTGTCTCATAGGTCAGCTGGGAAGGTTTGCCCAATGTCACGGTTGTGTCGAGTGAGGATCGAAGAAGGAATAAGGATCGATGAAGGGTAAAGGGAATGTGCAGGAAAACAGGTTTCGTTGGAAGGAATCAGGTTTTCGTTGGAAAGAATCAGGTTTTGTTGGAAAGAATCAAGTTATGTTGGTTGTGTTGTAAATATGGCGTGATGGTTATGGCGTAGGTCGCGGGCTGAAATGGGTGCGTACATAGTTGAGTGGAGTTAGGATGTATTTCGGAACGAGTGAGTAAAGGTGACGACGGTCGCGTTGACTGTATATAAGGACGCTGGATTTGTGGAGGATAGGTTGGTTCTTCACTTGTTCTCTAGTCTACAAAACAATCAATCGCTTTGGCAACAACCTTTGTTCACTTCTGTGATTCCGGAATTCGAGTCTCTTGCTTGTTACGCAGTACCCGCGATCACTGCTCACCCCACAACATCTACGTCTTAGCTTGGCATTTATAATCCCTAGAACTCCGAGCCTTGAACCCTTGACAGAAGAACGAGTCTACAATCGATTCTACTGGTTATATTTTAGTATATGTGCCGCTACTCTCATCAAAGCGGTTGTTACTTTTGCCATAGACCCTGCAACTCCCTTTGCTCCGTGTTTAAATCAGTTGGAAACTTCGAAAACAAGCTCACAGTACACAGCTTTTGGAGACACTCCTGCGTTGTGTGCCGGTGGACGCATCAACGAGAACGGTGCACGCTGTTTTAGATGCCAGCATACGACAGCAACAAACCTCAACAATCCCGAATCAATTTCCTCGACCTAGCTGGTCGAACCCTCAACCTCTTCAAACAACAACCCGTGAACGTCTTTGATAGCATCGACGCTATCCTCAACGAGTCCGAAGAACCTTTGGAAGCATACTTCTGGGACGAACCACAAGCAGTATCTCCTTGGAATAGCTACTGGACAGAAGCAGCAAGCAACGGAGGAGGCCTCCAAATCGACGACGCAGTATTCAAATACTTCTGGACCAAGTACTACGGTTTTCATATCGATTGCCAAAACGAAGAACCGTGCTACTGCGAACATAACTGCGGAGGAACACATACAACAATTGGCAGAGCAGCAAAAGCTCAATCAACGATATCAGAATCTACAATCAAGGCAACACAGAAGAACATAGAAAGCCAAATCTCGTGGGCGGATTACAACGAACGAAAGGCGAACCAGGGAAAGGGAGTTGACCGCGAGTTACATCCGGCTCCTTTACCAACCCCGCTGATCATCGTAACAATACCCAGCAAACACGAGGTGTTCTTCTGGTAGATGGTCAACCCGTTTCTTGAAGCAGAAATCGAAGCGGCAGTTCAACAAATCCAAGACAACATAGACCGAGTCCGAAACTGTTTGTCAGAACCTCGCCTCCTCACGGCCGCCTCTCTACATCATCAGAACGATGTCGGGAGAATCTTCATGATCGACTCGCGATGTCATGTTGACCGGAGCCCTACCGATGGAGCTGGAAATTGTGGCAACAAAAGATACAGAAACCATGAGCGAAGTACAGCACAGGGAGCACATCGGGGACATCAACAAAGGGCTGAAAGCAATAAGCCAACTACCAACGACCAGCAGACTGAACGAATTGCTCAAGGAACAGCAATCTGTGAAGAATGCGGAAGTACGAATATCAGAATTGTTGGCAGAAGGAGAAAAAGTCGTCCAGGAATGGGACAATCTGAAGCAGGAATTACTGCTTACTCAACAAACAGCGGCAACAACAGAAACACCGCAAACATGCAGTCATGGGGACCTGGTTGAAGAAATTCCGATCCTGAAACAAGCATTGGAGGAAGCAAATCCAGACCTGGCGGAGTTGAAACAAGATCTGGAAGATGCTCAAGCTCAAATGGAGAAGTTCAGGGACCTGGCAGAAGAAAATCGACAACAGGTAACCAGGATTCTGAAGTTAACAGAGGGAAGAGGGGGAGAGTCAAGAGTAAGAACAGAAGGGGAAGAGCGAGAAGAGAAGGTGAATGATATCACCAGTTTTTCAGGAGAAAATAGAAAGGAACTTCGAGGGTGGAAGGTGCAGCTGGCATTGAAGATAGCCGGAAAACCGAAGGCATTCAACAACGAACAGAAGAAGCTGAGGTATGCAGTTGGATGTCTGAAAGGAGTGGCTCTGGCATGGTTAATGCCACACTGTGACGAAATCTCAGGGGAAGTCAAACTCAATACCCTGAAAGACCTAGTTGACCTGCTGGATGTAGCATTCGAAGATCAAGATAGAGCTGCAACGGCAAAGAGAGAACTCGAAAAACTCAGGCAACGAGACCGCGAATTCTCCCAATACTACGTGGAGTTTCAAAAATACGTAGTAGACACCAAGTGGAACAAAGATGCACAACTCGACGCATTACGAAAGGGATTATCCAACAAGCTCAAAGATTCCATACAACATATCGAGGAGCCAGAAAGAATGATCGAATTCGTCAAAATGGTGTCAAAAAGAGACTCGCAACTGAGAAGGAGAGCGGCGGAAAAGAAATCTGGGAAATGGGAGGGTTACAAGAGGTCCGATTCAACGACCAACACCACATCCGCCCCAGATGCTGCACCAGCAGGATCAGTTCCAGGTTATCACGGTCCCGCTCCAATAGATCTTTCGGCAGTAAAAGGAAAGAAGATTACACCTGAGGAAAGGAAGAGACAAAGGGAAGGAGGATTATGTATGTATTGTGGGGATAGCAGACACTTCGCGGCCTCGTGCCCAAGAAAATTGAAGGCAGCATCAGGACAAACGGAAGTGTCACCGTTTGAGAAGGCAGCGAATGAAGGGGATGCAGATTCGACAACAGGAAAAGGAAAAGAAGTGGAATCGGGAAAAGTCTAGTCCAGTGCAGTAAGGATGGCAATTGCGCTGGAAACGAATCTCCTTTGTCAGTCAATGCTAGTTTTGGTATTTCGCAGTTTTCTATATCAAGCGCAGAAATAAAAGAGTCTTCTATGGAAAGCAAACATCTCGTTGTGAAATGCTCGCTGAAAATAGAAGACAAGATCATTGATACCCACGCTTTGATAGACTGCGGAGCTACTGGAATAGCATTTATTGACAAAGAATTCGTCCGCCATCATCAATTACAAGAACAAGAATTACAAGAATCAAGAGAATTAGAAGTTATAGATGGAAGGCCCATCGAATCAGGAACCATCACCACTATGACTAAACTGGACTTAGGCATACGCGGACATCAGGAACAATTACCAGCATTCATTACGAAACTTGGACATTATCCAATCGTACTTGGATTACCATGGCTACAACTTCACGATGTCACAGTCAAATTCCAAAAGAAAAGAATAGGATTTGAAAGCGATTACTGCCAGAAGCACTGTCAACATCATTCAAGCGTATGGGTATGGGGAAATCATATGGAAACAACAGAATCCGATGGATCAAAATTGGATATATGTGCATTAGCAGCAGCTCCATTCATGAGACGGAATAAAAAGGAGAAACTCAAGGTGTACGCGGTAACTTTATACGAAATCAACAAGGCCCTAGAAATGAAGGACGTTCAAGAAAAACCGCTGGAACAGTTAATTCCCAAGGAATATCATGAGTTTCTCCCCCTGTTTGATAAAGTAATCGCTGAAAGACTACCACCACACAGACCATACGATCATAAGATCACACTCCAAGACAGATTCGCCCCACCCTTTGGACCAATATACAGCCTGTCAAGAGAAGAACTTCAGGTCCTAAAAGAATGGATTGAAAAGAACTTGTCAAAGGGATTCATCAGATCGTCATCATCACCATGCGGGGCACCAGTGTTGTTCGCACCCAAACCGAATGGAGGCTTACGACTGTGCGTGGATTACCGAGGACTCAACGAAGGAACCATAAAAAATCGATATCCGTTACCGTTAATTCAGGAAACCTTGTTGAGATTGTCAAAAGCCAAATGGTACACCAAACTGGATGTCCGAGACGCCTATAATATGATCCGAATAGCAGAAGGAGACGAATGGAAAATGGCATTTAGGACCCGTTATGGCCTATTCGAATCCCTCGTTATGCCCTTCGGACTCACCAATGCACCAGCTAGCTTTCAGGAATTCATCAACGATACTCTTCGCCCCTTCCTAGACATCTTTTGTACGGCATTCCTGGACGACATCCTTATCTACAGTGACAATTTAAAGGAACATAAGGAACATGACAGAGCAATGATGACGACGCTTAAGGAGGCCGGTCTGTATCTGAAAGCGGAAAAATGCGACTTTCATCAACAGGAAGTAAAGTACCTGGGATTGATAGTTGGGGTGAATGGAATTAGAATGGATCCGGAAAAAGTAAAAGCGGTGAAGGAGTGGGAAGCACCTGGCGAGCTGAAGAAAGTTCAAGCGTTTTTAGGATTCACCAATTTTTATCCAAGGTTTATCAGGAACTACAGCAGGGTGGTCCAACCGTTGACAAAGCTAACGAAAAAGCTGGTACCATTTCACTGGGGATCCGATCAGAAACGAGCCTTTGCGGATCTAAAAGAAGCCTTTACAACAGCACCAGTCCAAGCACATTTCGATTACGAAAAGGAAATCGTCCTGAAAACCGACGCATCGAGTTATGTATCCGCAGCAGTATTATCACAATACGACGATCAAGGAATCCTCCACCCAGTGGCATTCTTCTCAAAGATACATACACCAGCGGAAGAAAATTACGAAATTTACGATCAAGAGCTGGGAGCCATCGTTAAAAGCCTGGAACAATGGAGACCGGAATGCGAAGGGTCAGTACATCCTATTAAGATACTGACGGATCACAAGAACCTTGAATACTTCATGACGTCAAAGCTACTCAATAGAAGACAAACAAGATGGTCAGAATTCCTGTCAAGATTCAAGTTTAAGATCATATACCGCCCAGGACAGCAAGGTCAAAAGCCCGATGCACTTACCTGAATGCCAGGAGACATTCCTCCGAAGGGGGGGGCAAAAAAAATCCAACAAATCGTGCTTAAAACGGAGAATCTCGACAAACGAATACAACAAGGACTGGTGGTAGCATTTGCAGAGGTGGTAAATCAGTATAAAGTCGATCCAAAGGAGTTGTGGAACTGGATTCAAAACGTATGCAAGGACTGCCCATTCGACAGCAGTGAAGGACTGTGTATCAACACAACGGACGTCAAAAAAGACTCGGACAAATTACAACTGATACAGGATCATCACGATACACCGGCAGCAGGACACCCAGGACGAGCAAAAACCTTTGAACTTCTCAAGAGAAATCATCAATGGCCAGGAATGAGAAAGGACGTGGACAGATACGTACAAAACTGCCATACATTCCAACGCAGCAAAGCAACTCATCAGAAAATCCACGGATGGCTCAAACCATTGGAAATACCGCAACAACCATGGAAGGATTTAAGTATGGATTTTGTGGTGGGATTACCAGAAAGCGAGGGTAATAATGCCATATGGGTGGTAGTGGACAGACTATCGAAAATGAAGCATTTAGTACCATGTCGAGACGATACAGATGGAAGAAAACTGGGTGAAATGTTTATACGGGAAGTGTTCAAATTACATGGCTTACCGGACACGATAGTATCGGACAGAGGACCCCAATTCGCTTCGGAATTTTGGAGACATATTTGCGAAAGACTGGGAGTTGAACGAAGGCTATCAACCGCATTCCATCCTCAAACTGATGGCCAAACGGAATGAATGAATGCTGTTATGGAGCAGTATTTCAGGGCCTTCGTCAATTATCAACAAGATAATTGGACACAGTGGCTACCAATGGCAGAATTCGCGTCAAATAATCACCCTCGGAGACAACTGGATGCTCACCATTTTTCGGCAACTACGGATTCCATCCAAGGATGACCTTCAGCCAACATCCGATTCAGAATGGCAATGATATAAGGGAAGTAAACGCAAATACTCTCTCCCAAAAAATGAACGATATCTTCCAACAGATGAAGGCTGAAATAACTCGAGCGCAAGATATTCAAGCGGAACAAGCGGACAAGCACCGTCGTGAAGGAGCACAGATGAAGGTCGGGGATTGAGTCTGGATGGACGCCAGGAACATCACAACACAACGACCCAGCAAGAAGCTTGACTGGAAACGCCCGGGACCTTACGAAATTACGGAGGTTATTAGCCCATGGGCCTATCGCCTACTTCTTCCAAAGGACCTCCATATTCATCCAGTACAACCAATCTCTCGTTTGATCAAGGTGTCGGAAGACCCTTTGCCAGGACGAATCGATCCCACACCCCCAGCAGTTATCGTAGACGGAGAAGAAGAATACGAAGTAGAACGTATCGATGATTCAAGAGTGTTTCGACGACAGCTACAATATTTGGTCAAGTGGAAAGGCTACGACGAACACAGTTGGGAACCGGCAGTTAACGTGGACGGACTTCAAGCTATCGATATTTTCCACACAGAACAACCTGGCAAACCCGGATCAACAGCTTCGTAGGAACTTAGCATGTGGGAGGGGGAGCTACTGTCACGGTTGTGTCGAGTGACGATCGAAGAAGGAATAAGGATCGATGAAGGGTAAAGGGAATGTGCAGGAAAACAGGTTTCGTTGGAAGGAATCAGGTTTTCGTTAGAAAGAATCCGGTTTTGTTGGAAAGAATCAAGTTATGTTGGTTGCGTTGTAAATATGGCGTGATGGTTATGGTGTTGGTCGCAGGCTGAAAGGGGTGCGTACATAGTTGAGTGGAGTTAGGATGTATTTCGGAACGAGTGAGTAAAGGTGACGACGGTCGCGTTGACTGTATATAAGGACGCTGGATTTGTGGAGGATAGGTTGGTTCTTCACTCGTTCTTTAGTCTACAAAACACTCAATAGCTTCGGCAACAATTTCTGTTCACTTCTGTGATTCCGGAATTCGAGTCTCTTGCCTGTTACGCAGTACCCGCGATCACTGCTCACCCCACAACATCTACGTCTTAGCTTGGCTTTTATAACCCCTAGAACTCCGAGCCTTGAACCCTTGACACCCAAGGGGCACTTGCAGACAAAGAATTGGGGGAAGAAATGGTGAGATTTCTTCGTTCTGGGGCCAAGGATACCACTGCAGTTTCAGCTAAAGATCGACGCCACCTTGGTAAAGCTCGTGTATATACCGCTGAGGATGTAGTGCAGCTCAGAGAAGAGAGAGAGAGGATTGATCAAGAAAAAGCGGCCAAAATCAAAAAGCGCCAGGATAAGGCTGCAGCTAAAGCAGCACCAGTAGGGAAGGGTCTCAAAGGGTCCAAACATGCGGAAAAGCAGGGTGTAGGTTCGAAGAAGGTGGATAAAAATTGTCTTAGTGATTGGGAAGATGAGGAAGAAGATATCATAGATGGAGGGGGGTGGGATGATGAGAAAAGCGAGGGGGAGGAAGGCTCAGTTATATATGTTAGAAGTAGGCCATTCCCAGTTGATGTCATAGAGGATGGAAACAGTGGAGAAGAGGTCAATAGTCAACCTCCAGTAGTTACAAGGTCAGGGAGAGTGGTTAAGAGTGGTCATTTGACTTAATAAATGTCATCTCCGGGTGGTCGGTTACCCGGTCGTGGGCGGTTTCCCGGTAAAATACGTTAACCCTGATTTATTGAGGATCAGTACCAAACTTTAAAATGGAACCATCATATTCGATTGAGAACGAAGATACAGCTGCCTTTGTGCAGTGTTGGTGGCAGTGTTTTGATGTAAACTGGAGTGTATTATTTTCTTTAGTAACTCCACTGAGCACTCCAGGCTTGATGATCCACCAGTACGGTAATATGATATCGGATGAATCCTCCATTAGACCAATTTTGAAGGTTTCTTTGGTATAATGGGATTCATGCTGCAGAGTAACATGGAAGGTGAACTGCCAACCCACTCCTTCTACTCTTTCGCCATTAAAGATTTCAACAATATTTAATTCTATTGAAGTCACTAATAGAACACTGTGTCAATCGGCCTACTACTTTGACATCATATGTGTATTGCACCCACTATCCTTGTAAACCCTTACAGGGATGTTCTTCTGGTCTTGAAAGCTGGCAACCATACATACTGTGTATCTCGAACCCGTCTCAGGTTCAGGTTGTAATTGTTTGGATTTCTTGGGTACAGGCTGAGGTGCACTGGCCGCAGCCTTGCGTTTTCGATCTTTTCGGTTGACAACCATGGTGAACTGCCTTTCGACACAGCTCCAGCCGCAATGGGTCGTGGTTGATGAATGAGGTTCAAATGAGTTTAATCAAGTTCGATGGTAATTGCTTGTTACTTGCCACAGTTGGATGCTATATGACCAGCATATTTTGAGTATTGAACTCATCCTCAGGCACTCTTTCTTGAATAGCAGAAAAGAAAGTATATTGAATATCAAAAACTAATAACACTACCAATGACCGCATTGGCAAGTCTCAAAACCCAAAAGAAATATGAATATCTATACCCATAAATACCAAAAACCGAGGTGTTTGTACCTCAACAACCCCATAGAGAAGACCACAATCCCACAGAACAAAGGAAAGACATAAGAAACTCATTTCATCTGTCAATCTCCATACCATCGGAGTCAAACTTGTGAAGAACTCGAGAACTTGAGGCTGCTGCCGGTTTCGTAATTCAGTCAGCCAGACTCCTGGACTAGACCTTTGAAGAAGAGATGGTTATTTCCGGCATTTCCATCTTAGGCTTCTTATCCGTCTTCTTTTTCTTGCTGGATGACATCTTGATGGCATGTTTACAGTATACTTATCGATGCTCCGAGACACCGCAGCACTTGCACTTGTTGTGCTTGGCGCTTGCTTCCAACAAAGATTCTGGAATACCTTTCAGGGCTTTGCCTTTGTCTACATTGACAGACTTAGGACCCTTTTTTTCCGTTCGAAGTTTCTTGGAGTCAGAACCTTTCTCAAGGATCTTCTTTCCTTGATTCCCTTCATCACCATCATCATCACACTTCCTTTTATTGTTCTTTTTGTCTTTGGGTTTGTGATCGTTGTGTTGGTGCTTTTCTTGCAGGTGTCTCTCATATGTACGGCCGACATGTTTGAGCAGTAATTCGTATTCTGCGTCGTCATTTGGTGTAATATTTGAAAAGAATATTTGATCCTTCATTTCTTTGTTGAGTCCACTGTGTAGAGCCTGCCACCATACAATGCCTAATGAGCAGTCATGGTAGTTGAAATCCTCCATTTTTACGATGTAGTCCTGAATATCTCTCCTGTTCTGCAATTTCTTCATTTTTTCACGGCATTCCATTTCTTTCTCTGTGTCGATGAATTGTTTTTCCATAGCACTGGTGAATGCCGACCATGGGTCAACCTGAAAATGCTTCCTAAGCTGTTTTTCTCGGTTATTGTAGCAGGCCAACGCTTTTTCTCGACAGATACTTCCAACGAAGATGATTTCATCGTTTTCATTGTTATATTCATCTTTACAGTACCTGAGATATCAATTCACTCCTGTAATCCAGCGGTGGTACGATTCGGACCTGTCCATTGGATCTCCCTTAAACTTGTAGCGAAGCTCAATTTTCTGCTTCTTGGTTGAATTTGGAGCTCTCGGAGGGTGAGGTGGTACTTGTGGTTGTAGCGCAGGTGGTAGCTCAGGTGGTTCACTATAGTCTGTTCATCCTGGTGGTGGACGTCGTGGGAGAACATTGTCTCCACTATCAGAAAAGCTGGAGCTACTCGAGCTGGAGCTAGAAGACTTGAAGTCCCCTGGGGGGTCTGCTCCAACACCTCCTGCGCTGTCTCTATTACCATTCGGTTCTGGAGTCACAGCCTCTTTGATCCATATTCCAACACCATCACTTACGGTGTATTGAAGGTGGAATCCATGCTCAACAAGCTCGGTATCCCCTTCTTTTGGTGACAATACTGACCGGGCCAGTGAGTGTACTGATTTCTTTGTTCTCTCATTTGAGAGCTTTGTCTGCAAAGCTCTAGTGAATTCATTTATTTTTCGCTCAAAGTCCTTCTTCATCTTTCGCTCTGCCGCCTGCCTTTCCCTCTCTGCATTGTCTGCCTTTTTCTGGGCTTCCCCCTGTATCCTTTTTGCTTCCTGACGAGACTTGGTGTATAGCCCGGACATATCTTCACCATCTTCTTGGGCTTTTATCCTGGTACCCGCCAGCTCCTTGGATTGGGTATACACTTGGAGGGCATGGTGTTCTTGGACTCGTTCCCTATTATCAAGCAGAGTTGACAGGGTTCTCCAGGCTTCCCCAGAAAATTGGATTTGCTTGCTGATGGCTAACCGTAGCTCTTCATAGGCTTTGGTGGATTGGGTCTTCATCAGAACAAAGGCTGCTTGGACATTAGCCGCAAACACTTGGAATTGGATAACTATATCAGAATGCTTCTCAAATTGAGCCTGTTCCATCTTTTCCACTCCTAGATACATGGCATTGTATGTCTTGTTTTATCCAATGATGAGATTGTCATAAGCTTTGGCCAATCCTTGGAGGGCCATCTGTATCTCAAAAATTTTCTCCCTTCTTTACTGAATAAAGACGTCCAATTGCCCAAGCTGCCCGTTGATTCCATCCAAAAGTTTGATAACATAGTCCGCAATGTCTTTCCTTGTAATGGGCTGGTATTGTGTTACCTGCTTATCCTTATTGCTGGATAGGATCAACGCATTTTCCCTTCTAACCACGGTGTAGGCGTACGTCATGCTGGTGTCTGACCCGACTATTATAGAACGACAAAAAATTGCTCAACAGGGGTGGTGTGCAGGCAAAGGAATCGAGCTCTGGATCCTTGCTGCGGGTGTACTGACAGTTCACAGTCTGGGTGGGAAGCGTACGTAATCAGCGACCAGCAACGTGCGAATAAGTGATGAACATGGGGTGGTATTTCGTCTGAATACATTCACCAATTCCAAAGGTAAATGGCTGTGATGATGGTCAATATAGAGGTTGCTGCTTTGCCGATCGTTGTGTGGGTTCCTCCGCAGTTGTGCTCGCAATGATACACTTCCTGATTTACGCAATCGACGTGCAAGCCCTTGTATCTAGTCCAATGATCAGCAAAGACTGGATCATCAATACTTAGGCCTCCTCCTTGTCTGGCTGCATCTGCACAGTAGAGGTTCCATGGATAAGGCATATCAGGTGTGTCCCAAAAGCAATTTTCAAGAGGTTCTTCAATTTCATTGAGGAGAGCGTTCATGCTATTGAAGAAGTTGAGTGGTTCCGGTTCTGCAAGCTTCAATGGGATTCCAGCTAAATTGAAGAAATTGACTCAACAGTAAGAGTTGGAGTCATAAGGCATCAAGATCGCTTGATGTATCGGTGTGGGCCCAAAGAATACCTTCTTCGGAAGCATTTCTTTGCAAAAAATATAATGTAATACTGGGAGCGTCACTCCAGGTTTACCCAGTCAAAAAGTATCCATACTTGATTCAGGACTGATTCGAAGATAGGTTAGGTATTTCACTCGGGATGTGGAAATCACTAAATGATTCTGAACCAAAGGAATAGGCTTTCTTCAATGCATATATTGTTAAGGCTTGTTCTCCTCGCTGAGAAGGTTGATGCCTTTCTACCTTCGAAGAACCAAACATCTTTATACCTTCATCCGTGCTTTCTAACAAATTCATCTATCTACGCTTTTCTCGCAAGCTCCAGCACTGTAACCACCTTCGAACCAATGCCCGTTCTTTCGCAACTACCCTGGCCTCCATCTCTGAATTCTCTATCCTCTTTATAGTCATTAGATTGTAATCAGACCATCGGTATTATTTATAACATCAAGCTCGTGGACTTGTGCCTCCGGACCAGTGGTATCCTTTTGATCTGATCACCTCCCGACGAATAGGTGTCTTTTGATCGAGAGCAGCATCGCTGTTCAGAGTCGGCACGTATTCTTAGGTCTTCGGCAGTCTTCGGCTTGTGGCTGGCACCATTCAGTTGTTTGCCGGCTGTCTGTTTGTTGTTAGCTTCTTGGCCGATGCCATTCAGCTGTTTGCCGGCTGTCTGTGTGTCATTGGCGATTCGGAGCAGCAGTGACTGCAGCCATTAATTAGTCGTGGATGCTTATCGATGGTGTGGGTGTTTGTTTTCTAGCCATCCCAAAAGATTGGCTCTGGCATCTGAGATGAGTGATAGCCGATGTTGTTTAATCAGGGAAACCGCAGGTGATCGTATGTGACCCTGCTGCGAACTTGCTAGATGTAATACACAAGAATATTATAAGTTTCTTCCCCTCTTTGACAAGGTTATTGCTGAACAACTACCCCCACACAGACCATACAATCACAAGATTACCCTCCAGGAAGGCTTTACACCCCAGTTTGGACCAATCGACAGCTTATTGACAGAGGAGTTCAAAGTTTTGAAGGAATGGATTGAAAAGAATTTGTCCAAGGGACTCATCAGATCATCATTATCACCATACAGGGCGCCAGTACTATTTGAACCCAAACCTAACGGAGGCCTCAGGTTATCCGTGGACTATAGAGGCCTAAACAAGGGAATAATCAAGAACCGATACCCCCAATCTTTGATCCAAGAGACCTTATTGAAATTATCGAATGCCAGGTATTACACCATGTTTGATATCTGAGACGCCTATAACAGGATCAGAATCGCAGAAGGGGATGTATGGAAGATGGCATTCTGGACCCACTATGGTCTATTCAAATACTCGGTTATGCCATTTGGACTCATCAATGCACCAGTATCCTTCCAACAATTCAATAATGACACACTCCGACCCTTTCTGGACATCATCTGCATGGCATTTCTGGATGAAATTCTCATCTACAGTGACAACTTGACGAAGTACCGGGAACGTGTCAGAGTGATGATGACTACATTGAAGGAAGCTGGACTATACCTGACAGCCGAAAAATACGAATTCCATCAATAAGAGGTCAAGTACCTATGATTAATAGTTGGGGTCAACGGAATCGGAATGGATCCAAACAAGATAACGGCAGTCAAGGAGTGGGAATCACCCAGCAAACTCAAAGAAGTTCAAACATTCTTAGAATTCGCCAACTTCTATCGAAGATTTATCGAAAATTACAGCAGGGTGGTGCAACCATTAACAAAGCTAACAAAAAAGCTGGTACGGTTCCATTGGGGACCTGACCAGAAACGAACCTTTGCTGAGCTGAAAGAAGTGTTCACAACAGCACCAGTACATGCACATTACAATTACGAAAAGGCAATCGTCCTGAAAACAATTGCTTCGAGTTATTTTTCAGCAGGAGTTCTGTCACACTACAACAACAAAGGAAATTGGGAGTAAATTTCTGAACCGGGGCGCATTGGCCATGCCCAGATGTGGGTTGTGTGCCTGGAGCACCTAAAATGTTGGTAGGCAGGGTAATATGTAAATCTGTATCAATACAATTTAAAGTACTGTAAAAGCAACTCTGGGTGCTCTATATTCATACGGTCGCATATTATTCTGCTAAGTGCCCTGTGACACATAATATACTGTGTTCTTCATCTGGCCGTTCTAATTGCATGGTGCCTAGTGTACGGTGGCAACACTGCCAGCCAGACATGATCCTCGATCATCCCTAGCCAGCCGAGAGCCAGACCAGCTTGATCGCGTCCAGGCAGCCGAAATGCAGCCCAGCTCGATCATCTCCAACCAGCCAACAGCCAGCCCTACTCGATCGCGTTCAGCCAGCCAATAGCCATTTCGGCTGGATTGTGTCAGTTTCAAATTATCCGGCTATCGGCTGGACCAGTCTGGCACTCCTTTTTCCACTCCGTTTCCGCCCCCTTACTTTCAACCATATTTGCACTCTATGTTTCAAGTTCTAAGTTCAACTCTATGATACTTCTCTCTTTCGCTCATACAGTCACTCTCTGTATTTGCAATGCTAATAGATGTAGTTACAGATAAATTCAATCGATGTAACCAGCCAGCTGAGAACCTGCTCATATCGATCGCATAGGAGATACCATGTCAAGTACTCCTCTTCCACTCTCTTTTCCACCCCCTTACATTCAACTGTATTTGTACTTCAAGTTCTAAGTTCAACTCTATGATGCTTCTCTCCCTCCCTTACAGTCACTCTCTTTATTTGCAATGCAAATAGATGTACAGACAGTTTTATTGATGTAATCAGCTAGCCGAGCTCGATCATCTTCAGCCAGCCGAGAGCCAGCTCAGCTCGATTGTGTCCAGCCAGCCGAGAACCAGCCCAGCTTGATTATTTACAGCCAGCCGAGAGCCAGCCCTACTCGATTGCATCAAGCTAGCCAAGAACCAGCCCCACTCAATCGTCCAGAGCCAGCCGAGAACCAGCCCTACACGATTGTATCCAGTCAGCCGAGAGCCATTTCGGCTCGATTGCATCCAGCCAGCCGAGAACCAGCCCAGCTTGATCATCTACAGTGAGCTGAGAGCCAGCCCTACTCGATTGCCTCCAGCCAGCCTCCTGCCATTTCAACTCGATCGCGTCCAGCCAGCCAAGAACCAGCCCAGCTCGACTGCCTCCAGCCAGCCTGCTTCAAACGCACTACCCCCTCTCAATGTGCTGTTTGAAATGCACAAAGTAAACCTCCAAGTGCACCTGATTGAAATGCTAATGCTTCTGTTCAGGTCCGCTCAGGTCCAAGTGCACCTGCAAGTGCACCTGCAAGTGCTGCTCCAAAGATCTACCAATAGTTTTTGTATATTGTTAGTAATAAATTGGTGAATCAAGACTGTGACCATAAATCAAGGCTGCAACTGTGAATTATGGCTGCGACTGAGAATTAAGGCTGCGACTGTACAGTGTACTGCGTTTGGAAGCAAAAGCTGTATCTGGAGGCAAATGCTGAGTGTGGAACTGCAAATGCTGCATCTGGAGCTGTAGTCAGAGGCAAATTCTGTGTATGGAATTCCAGGGTACGTTGAGGTGCAAAAGGTTTCGATTCAAGTGCCTGATGCGCCCCAGGCCTACATATATCCTAGGTGTTACTTGGTTTTTTTCCCAATGGAATCCTTCATCCGGTTGCATTCTTTTCCAAGAAGTATACACCAGCTGAGGAAAATTAATAAACCTACGTCCAGAAGTTAGAAGCCATTGTTAAATCCCTTGAACAATGGAGACCAGAATACGAAGGGTCAGCACATCCAATGAAGATACTGATGGACCACAAGATCCTCGAATACTTCATAATGTCAAAGTTACTCAATTGAAGACATGCAAGGTCATCTGAATTCCTGTCAAGATTCAAGTTTAAAATTGTTTACCATCCAGGAAAACAGGGACAGAAGCCTGATACACTCACCAGAATACCAGGAGACATTCCTCTGCAGGGGGGGGCAGAAAATGCCTAACAAATCCTGTTTAAAATGAGGAATCTCGACAAAAGAATACAACAAGAACTCATGGTAGCAATTGCTGCAGTGGTAAATCAAGATGAAACTGATCCAAAGGAGCTGTGGCACTGGAATCAAAATGTATACAAGGACTACCCAATCGACAACAGTAAAGGACTGTGCATCAACGCAATGGAAATTAAAGAGGAATCAGACAAGCTATAACTGATATGGAAATATCACAATTCACCAACAGCTGGAAATCCAGAACGAGCAAAAACCATGGATTGACTCAAAAGGTATCATCAATGGCCGGGCATGGGAACGGACGTGGATAGGTACGCATGGACTTGCCATGTGTGTCAATGCAGTAAACAAAGGAATCAAAAGACTCACAGATAGCTAAAGCCCCTGGAAATACTGCAGCAACTATGGAAGAATCTGAGTATAGACTTTGTGGTTGGGTTACTGGAAAGCGAAGGTTATAATGCTATATGGGTGGTAGTTGATAGATTATCAAAGATGAAGCACTTGGTACCATGTGGAGACGATACAGATGGCAGAAAACTGGGCGAAATGTTTATACAAAATGTGTTCAAGTTACACGGCTTACCAGTCACCATAGTATCGGATGAAGGACCTCAATGTGCCTCGGAACTCTGGAAACATATCTGCGAAAGACTCAGAATCGAACGAAGACTCTCGACTGCATTTCATGTACCAACGAATGACCCAACGGAGTGAATGAATGCCATCATGGAACAGTATCTGAGGAGCTTCGTGAATTATCAGTAAGACAACTGGGCCTCGTAGCTACCAATGGCAGAGTTTGCTTTACACAATCATACTTCAGAAACAACAGGCTGCTCACCAATCTTTGGCAATTACGGTTCTCATCCAAGGATGACGTTTAGTCAACATCTAGTTCAGCACGGAAACATTATCAGGGAAGTAAACGGCAATATTCATTCCCAAATGATGAATGAAGTCTTCAAACAGATGAATCCTGAAATGTCTCAAGCACAATCGATCCAAGTGGAACAAGCGGACAAACGACGCAGAGAAGGTATAGAGATGGCAGTAGGCGACAGAGTATATATAGATGCTAGGAATATTGCAACACAAAGACCAAGCAAAAAGCATGACTGGAAACACCTAGAACCTTATGAAATCACCGAAGTCATCAGCCCCTGGGCCTACCGATTGGACTTATCCAAGGACATCCATATACACCCAGTACAACCAATCTCCCACATAAGCAAAGCCTCAAATGATTCATTACCTGGACAAGTTGAATCAGCACCACCTCCTATTATCGTGAACAGCGAAGAATAATATGAAGTCCAATGTATCGAAAATTCCAGGCTATTTTGACGACAGCTGCAGTATCTGGTCAAATGGAAGGGCTACGACGATAGGAGCTGGGAACCAGCAGTCAATGTGGATGGCCTTCAGGCCATTAATCTATTTCATGCAGAACAACCTGGAAATCCTGGATCAACAGCCTCATAGGAACTTGGCCTACGGCAGGGAGAGCTACTGTCACGGTTGTGTCAGTTGAGGATCGGAGAAGTAGTAATAGTCGATGGAGCGTATACAAAGAATGCTGAATGCAAAGAAGAAATCAGGTTTTGTTGGAAGAAATCAGGTTTTGTTGGTTGGGTTGTAAATATAGCGTGATAGTTAAGATGTGAGCTGCAGATTAAAAGGGTTGCGTACATTGATGTGTGAGGTTTAGATATATTTTGGAACGAATGAGTAAAAATGACAACGGTCGCATGAGTTGAATATAAAGATGATGGTTTAGTGGAGGATAGGTATGTTTTTCATTTGATCTCTAGTCTACAAAACAATCAATTGCTTCAGCACCAATCTTTGTTCACTTCTGTGATTTCGGAATTGGAGTCTCTAGTTTGTTATGCAGTACCCGTGATCACTGCACCATCCATTTGGTTTTTATAACGCCTAGCACCCCAAGCCTTGAAACCTTGACATTTATCTTCCAAATTCTCCACCTCTTTATCGTCATGTGATGATGCTCAGAACACTGATATCCCTTTATGATATTAAACCCACAGTTCTTTGCCTCCAGACCGGTGGTATCATTTTGATTTGATGACCTTCAGACAAATAGACCTCGTTCAATAGAGAGTAGCTTCATTGTTCAGGTTTGACACATATTTTTGGACCTCTGATAGTAATCAGTGTCATGGCTGGTGCCACTCAGCTGTCTTTGTTGCTTATCGATGGTGTGTATGGTCATTCATTAGCTATCGGTAATCCGGAGCAGAAGAGACCGAAACCAATAACTAGCATTTGCTGCTTATCAGAGGTGTGGGCGATCAAACTGATGGCCAGCTGACAGGATTGGCTCTGGCATCCGGGATCAGTGATAGCCAATGGCATTTAAATCTGTGAATGGTGAGTGATTGTATATGACCCTGCTGCGAACTTCTTAGGTATAGTACTGCCCCCACTTTCAGAGAGTTTGTTCCTGAATAACCAAATGGATCTGCTGTTCATTGCCTTTGGCGAAATATGATCCAGCACACCGAAGTAAATAATTTGAAGTCCACGATGTGTTGTATCTGCACAGTCCATTTCACTTAGACCACTTGCCTATGGCCAGTGGATACATGCAAGCTCAGTCAACCAGTCAGTTTGCTTACGTACAGATTGGACATATGGCAGCAAGCAGAATCAATCAATCTGGTTGTGTCTAGCTGAAATACTTTGCTTTCCTTTTCTTTCTTTGATTTGGAAAAATCTTGACCCCGTGTGCCTTTAAAAACCAAAATCATCCCTTTTTTGATCCATCCTTTTCTTGATCTGGAAAATCCTAACCCCTTGTGCCCTTAAAAACTAAATCCTTTCTGTGGTGTCTGGCTAGCTGTTAAAAACCCATTGTGGGGAAACGGTACTTGCTCAACAGTTCATTTAATTCTGTTACTTTTCACAGCCTGAGGAGTCGATCTGTGATACTTTCATAAAAGTCTCTTGTTATTGAAGTTCTGATAAAGTTCCTCAGTCCAGTCTGATTCTTCCTGATATACCTTCCACTTGACCTGATATAAAACCCATATCCATTGCTATATTGGCTGCCCATAATCACTTCGACTTCGTACTCCGTATCATACTCATAGCCATCCAACTTATGACCGAGCTCATTTGCTTCATTCGCAAGTACTGGTGCCGGTCCAATAGAATTGTTGGCAGGTCGATAGAATTCGATAAGTGATACATGGAAGGCATTGTGATTACGCTATCAATATTACACCTAGCAAGTTTGCAGCAGGGTCATATACTATCACCCAAAATCTTCGTGATTGGATATCATCGGCTATCACTCGTCTTGAATGCCAGAGCCAGTCTTGTCAGATGGCCAACAAATGAACACCCACACTATCCATAAGTATCGACAGCTATTCAATAGCGGCGGTTACTTCTGCTCTGAATCACCAATAATAAACAGACAATTGACAATCAGCTGAATAGCATCGGCCATGAAGCTGATAACTGGCAAATAGCAAACACACAGCCAGCCGAAAAGCCGATGACTGCCGGAGGCCTAAGAATCAGTGCCGACTCTGAACAGTCAAGCAGAACTGTATTGAAATAGGCCAATTTGTCTGGAGGTCATCAGATCAAAAGGATACCACTGGTCCAGAGGTACGAGCCCACGAGCTTGATGTCATGAAGTATACCAATGGTCTGATTATGATGTAATAAGGATAAAAACGATGGAGGATTGAGAGATGGAGGATTGGGAGATGGAGGATTGAGAGATAGAGGATTGGGAGATGGAGGATTGAGAGATGGAGGATTGAGAGATGGAGGATTGAGAGATGGAGGATTGAAAGATGGAGGATTGAGAGATGGAGGATTGAGAGATGGAGGACCACAGTAGTTGCGAATAAGCGGACATTAGTTTGAAGAAGATCTGGAGGCGGTCACAGTGCTGCAGCTCTAGAGAACAGCGTAGACAGAAGTATTTGTTAGCAGCGAAGTCAAAGGTATAAAGACCTTGAGGTCTTTGAGGGTTGAAAGGGTATCAACCTTTGCAGCAAGGGGAAAAAGCCTTAATAATATATGTATTGAAAAGCTATTCTTTTCGTTCGAATTCTTTTAGTGATTTTCACATCCCAAGTGAAGCTCCCGACCTACTTTCGAAGCAGTTCCGAATTAAGTATGGATATTCTTTGACCAGGTAAACCTGGAGTAATGCTCCTGGTGTTATAATCAATTCGGTAACTCATGCTTAATAGCGGTGGGCAAGAGCACTTTCGAGACCTTGAAGGGTCCATGAAGCTTTGCATCCAGTTTCCTAGATGGTCTTCAAGTTTTGAGGTTTTTTCCATTTAGCATAATTAAATCACCAACTGAATACATTGGAGGTTCCTTAGCATTCCAGTTATGGTACTTCCCCATTGTCTCCGATGCTTGCTCCAAGCCCTTACGGCAGAGGACATGCATGCTGGTCATCCAGTAAATGTCATCCCTAGATGCCGGATTCTTTGGTTTTGCTTCAATGGGTCAATTCGTTCAAGGATTGAACCCAAAGTTTGCAAAGAATAGTGACATTGCCATACCAGTGGTGAGAGAGTTATTACAGACATATTCCTCCATTGGTAACATCTTGGACCAATTATTCTGCTTATAATTGCAGTAATGTTGCGGATAGCATTCCAGCATTTGGTTGACTCTTTCCATTTGCCTGTCCAGTTCAAGGGAAAATAGCGAAGACATTTTTTGTTTGATATGGAAAGCTTTGACTAACGAGGACCAATATTGGGAGGTGAACCTAAGCGGCCTGATCTAACTCTATGTTCAATGTTAGATTATGGAATCTCTATACTTCTTTAAGGAAAAATTTGACTAGCTCTGTAGCCTTCTTCTTACTATCTTTCAATGGAATACAGTGAGCCATTTTCGTATATTGATTGACGATTACCCATACCAATGAGTATCCATCTGATATCTGTAATTCAATAATAAAGTCGACAGAAATTGAATCCCATCGGCAGTACAATGATTCGAGTGGTTGTAGGAGTCCATAGCAAGCGTGGCGAGCAGCTTGATTCCTTTGGTACTGAGGGCATGAGCAGATTTAGTTTTTGATGAATTTCTCCATTTCTTGCCAAAAGAAGTTTTGTCTGACCAGCTCAATTGTCTTATTATGCCCTATGTGTCCTGCCACCTTCGAATTGTGCTCTACTTCCAATATCTAGTTTTTCAACTGCAGATTGTCCGGAATCCACAGTCTGCCTGTATAATGATACTGGGCTTGGACTTCAAATGTAACGTCTGGGCTTGGGTTACATTGCATACCTCGAACGTACTCATTTTGCCATGCAGTGTCATCATTAGTGGCACTGACCACTTCTTCTAACAGCCATGAATTGAACTTAACTACTGGAATAGCTCTCAACTTTGTAGAAGACATAGCCATTTGTTCACCTCGTAACTTGCTCAATTGCATTGTTTCCCCTTCAGAGGTTACCCACTGATCGGGTTTCAGAATGGGGTGAATAAGTTGGTTTTCATTTTCTTTGACACTACCTCCCACTGTTTTAGGGTGGTACTCTGAACACCTAGATGATGTATGTGATTTCCCATTTGCACTAGCAGGTTGGTAGAATATTTTGAAATTGTATGCTGCCAGCTCTTGAGCCCAGCGGATGTATCTCCAATTGAAAATCTTCATAGTTGTAAAGTATTCGAAATTCTTGTGATTGGTGAAGTCACTGATTGGGTTAATTACACCTTTGAAATAACGTCTCCATTCTTTGAATACGGATATTATGGCAAGCATTTCTTTGTTTTGGATTTTATAGTTGATCTCAGCTTTATCCATCTTTTGAGAGTGGTAGGCGATGGGGTGCAATCGTCCATCAATGACTTGGGAGAGTACTGTACTGATAGCGAAATTGCTTGCATCAGTCTCAATCACCATACACCAAACAGGCTCGCAGTGCTGTAATTCAGGAGCCTCAGTCATATGCTTGTTTCGTGTACTGAAGGCTATTTGATTTCATGAATTTGCTTGGAAATTACACTTTTTGTTAGTGTTCTTGGTTAACTCCGTTAAGAGATGGCATATCATTGAAAATCCTATAATGAAGCCTCTATGGAAGTTGGCAAACCTGAGAAAAGACTGGAGGTCCTTGACAGACTCCAGAATCTACCATTTAAAACTAGTTTCAATTTTGTCTTTGGGCCTGCTGACACCTTCTCCCAATACGAGATACTCAAGGAACTCAACATGCTTTTGGTACCATTTGTACTTACCAGATGATATAGCCAAGTTGTTTTTCTATAATCAATGAACGACTTCTTGAGTCAATCGCACATGCTCTTCTGTGTTTTCCATATAAGTAAAGATATCATCTATATGGCCTACTACTCCATGATTGATTACATCCCGCAGATTCTCGTTCATCACATCTTGGTATGTAGCCAGTGTGTATTGCCAATCCGCAGGGCATCACTAGGTATTCATAATGTCCATATCTGGTACAAAATGCTGCTTTCCATTCATTACCAGGTTTAATTCGAATGAAGTTGTACCCTGCCTTCAAATCAATCTTGGTCAAAATCCTCAATTCAGCAACCCTGTCTCTATGTTTGTTCATAAGCAGCAATGGATATCAGTTCATAATCATCACACTATTAAGGCCCCTGTAATCCATATACAGTTCTAGGCCTGTTCCGTATGGCTTTGAATCAAAGAGTATGGGTGCACCTGTGGGTGACTTGCTTGGACGGATCATTCAAGAATCAAGCATTTCGTTCAAATATTATTTAAGGACTGAAACCTCCTTCTCTGAGAGAGTGTAGATGGGACCCCACAGAGTCGGTTCTCCATCTTTCAAGTCAATGGCATGATTGTAGAATCAATGCAGGGGAAGAGTATTGGCAGTTTCTCTATTGTATGATGTTTTGCAGTCTCTGTATTGCCATGGAATTGACTCTACCCAATCGATGTCAGTCTCATATGCCATGTTGACATCCATTGAACTAGTGACCTCGATTGATTGAGGATGACTACTGAATGTCGAAATGGAACCATCATATTTGATTGGAAACGAAGATACCACTGTCTTTGCATAATGTTGGTGGTAGTGTTTCAAAGTAAACTGGAGCTTATTATTTTCTTTGGTTACTCCACTAAGTGCTCTATGCTTGATGATTCACCAGTCATATAACATAATGTCAGACAAATCCTCCATAGGACCAATTTCAAAAGGTTCTTTGGTATAATGAGATTCATACTGCAGAGTAACGAGAAAGGTGTACTGCCAATCCACTCCATCGACTCTTTCTCTGTTGAAGTTTTTGACTATCTTTGGTTCCATTTGAGTCACTAACAGAACACCATGTGAATTGGCCCACTACATTGACATCATAGATGTATTATACCCCATGTCCAAAAGAATGCTGGCACAGACGTTCTGCTCATCTCGAAAGCTTGCAAACATGCATAATGTGGGTCTTGAATCTGTCTTAGATTCAGGTAGTAATTGTTTGGATTTCTAGGGTATAGGCTGAAATGCACTGGCCACAGACTTGTATTTTTGATTGGAAACCATGGTGAACTGCCTTTCGGTACGGCTCTGGCTACAATAGATTGTAGTTGTAGGTGGATGAGAATAAAATCAAGTTCAACAGTAATTGTTTGTCACTTGTCACACTTGAATGCTATATAACCAGCATATTTTGAGTATTGAACTCATCCTCAGGCACCCTTTCTTGAACAGCAGAAAAGAATGTATATGGAATATTGAAAGCTATAATACCAATGACTGAATTGATAATACCTCAATGAATATCCAGAAGAAACACAGATGTCTGTACCCATGTAACCCCAAAGAAATATGAATATTTATACCGATAAATACCAAAACTGGAGGTATCTGTACCTCAAAACCTATAGGGAAGACCACTATCTGCTAGAACAAAGGGAAGACAAAAGAAATTGATTTCATCCATCAATCTCCATACCATCGGATTCAACCTCATGAAGCACTCAGGAGCTTGAGGCTGCTGCCAGTTTTGAAATTCGGTCAGGCAGACTCCTGGACTTGACCTTTGAAGAAGAGATAGTTACTTTTGATATTTCTATCTTAGGCTTTATATCCTTCTTCTTCCTTTTACTGGTGGAGATAGTGATGGCATTTCTACAGAATACCCATCGATGCTCTAAAGAACAGCCGCACGTGTACTTGTTGCGCTTGGCTCGTGCTTCGAGCAAACATTGTATAATGCCTTTGAGGACTTAGCCATTGTCTGTGTTGACTGGCGAAGGACCTGTCTTCTCCGTTCGAGGTTTCTTGCAGTCAGAACCTTTCTCAAAGTGTTTCTTTCCTTGATTCCGCCTATCACCATCATCATCACACTTTCTCTTATTATTGTTTTCGTGTTTGAGTTTGAGATCAATGTACCAGTGCTTGCATAGCAGGTGTCTTTCATATGCGGGACAAACTTGTTTGAGCAGTAATTTGTATTGTATGTCATCGTCTGGTGTAATCTTCGAAATGGATATTCGATCCTTGATATCTGTGTTCAGTCCGCTGTAGAGAGCCTGTTACCATGCAATCACTGATAAGCAGACATGGTAGTTCAAGTCCTGCATATTGATAATATAGTCCTGGATGGGTCCGTTTTACTGCGATTTATTCATGTTTCAGAAGCATTCCGTTTCTTCCTCTAAGTTGACGAATCGTTCCTCCATAGCACTGGTGAATACTGACCATATGTGAACCTGAACTTGTTTTCTAAGCTGTTTGTCTTGGGTGTTGTACCAGCCCAAAGCTTCCTCTCGAAGAATAGTTCCAACGAAGATGATTTTATTGTTGTAATCATTATCATTATCCTTGAAGTATCGGAGATAGCGATCCACTCCTGTGATCCAATGGCGGTAGGACTCATTGTTATCTGTTGGGTCTTCTTTAAACTTGTAGAGAAGTTGATTTTTTTGCTTCTTGCTTGAATTCTGTCAAGGATTCAGGGCTCGGGGTTCTAGGGGTTATACAATCCAAGAGCAGGATGCCTTTACCAGTTGAAAATAGCTTGAAGCTAAAAAAACAAAAACTGTATGCCAGAAACTCGATTCAGAATTACTGAGTATGAAAGAAGTGAAAGCCAAAGCTCATTGATTGCTTAAGAGATGAGAGAACGAGTGAAGAAAGAGACTTTTCCTCTGCCCAACACCCGGATTATATACAGTGCTTCACTCGTTCCATAATACATCGGAACTCCTGTTTGCTTTGTATACCACTTTCATACGATTTGGTCGTTTCCTGTAAAACCTGACTCGAAACCTGATTTCATTATCATTGTGCTTTAGACTCTGCTTGAAACCTGATTCCATTCTCATTGTGCTTTGAGTCTCTGCTCGAAACCGGATGTCATTCTCGTTGTACTTTACTCTCTGCTCAAAACCTGATTTCATTCTCATCGTTCCTTATATTGTTCACCCATCATCACTCTACCATCGATCGTCACTCAACACAACCGTAATATTAGCTCTCCCCTCTCCAATGCCGATTACCTACGAGGTTCACTATCCAGGCTTGCCAGGTTGTTCATTATGATACTCGTCGATCGCCTTGAGTCCATCCACACTGGTCACAGGCTCTCAGCTGCACTCATCATAGCCCCTCCATTCTTCCAAATACTGCAGCTGCCTCCAAAACAGCCTGGAATTGTCTATCTGCTCAACTTTGTTCTCCCCTTCTCCGTCCACTATTACTGGTGGCGGTGGTTCTTGCTATTCATTTGGGGGAGGATCTTGAGCAGCCTTCTCTAATCTTGA